>VALG01005222.1:0-15844 GCA_009835305.1 Ipomoea purpurea
GGGCTAGCGCGATTTATTTTTTTTTTATTTTTTTTTTATTTTCTTTTTATTTTATAAAACAAAATTTTAAAAATTAATTTTTTTTAAAATTTGGTACTAAAACATAAGGTTTAATAGTTATTTCTTAGAAAGCTATTTATCAAAGTAGTTTGTTAAAATTGTTCAAAGATTGTTTAAATCATTCTGATACATAAAAACTAAAATTAAGAGCTAAAGAAGCTATTTTTATGGAAATTAGTGGACCAAACCTGCTTTGGCTTTGGCGGTGTAATAGGATCTCGAAAAAATACGCGATTTGAAGAAAAAAAAATTGTCCAAATCCGGCAACCGACGTCAAAAGTTATGCCTTTCCGAAACTGTTTCCGACATGCTTTCAAAAAAAAAAAAAAAAAAAAAAAAATCTGGCGAACGCCCGACCGCAGGCGGCCTTAGGCCGGTCTAGGCGGCGCCGTAGACGCGCCTACGGCGCTAGGCGGGCCGGCGGAGGAGGCGCGAGCCCGTTGCCTCGGCGGCGGGGAATGCAGCCGGCCTAGCGCCTAGAAGCGCCGATTACTCGGGGCCTAGGCCGATTTCTAGCAACATTTCGTCTGCTTTTAAAATTTTAAAATCTCCGGGGTGTTACGAACAAGGAAGGCTTAAATTGTAAGGGTCGTTCAGCCTTGAATCAGGGAGTAGAAATAAAATTCTAGATCCAAGTCAATGGACGTAAGTCGCAACAATCCCTGTAAAGTATGCAAAGAAGCAGACGGCATCGATGTGACTGAATGCTTTAAAGTTGAAAACAAGCAGAGAGAGAAAATTCTAGATGAAGTAGTGTTGTTGAAAGGATTCGACAGGCGATGTTTTGTTATCTGCTTAGCTCAGGCTTTGCAAACGGAGTGACAACGACCCCGTGGATTCTGGGACCTGCTGGTTGTACATTCCACATGTGCCTCAAAAGACGTGGTTCGTTGCTCTGGAAACAGATGATGGTGAGTTGTCTTGATGGGTATATAGCCCAACTGCACGGTGTAGTGGAATTGGCAAGTGTTAGATTAAAACTCATCGATAAATGTCTGTCAGGACTCTTACCATGTTCGGCTGATACACTTCCGTGATTTGAAACGAATCTGACTAGTCCTGCTGGGCACCACTTGGATCTTTGGTGTGCCAAGTACATACGGCTGAAGGATTGAGTATCTGAAGGATCAACTAAAAGAACTCTCTTATCTGCCCATCGAAGAGTTTCTCGTTCTTTGAAGCTTGTACGCTTGCGTGGTAGTAGTGGGGCGGAAGGTTCGCTAGCGGTATACGCTCATCGACTGTCATGTACTGCGCGATCTCACTCATTCATGGCATACTGCGCTCTGGGGCATCATGAAGTGACAAAGAATGCATGGATCTAGAGCGCAAGAAGGCACCGTTTTTTGGATGGTTAGTACGGGCGTCAACCACTTACATTTGGTGAGCATTGTTTTTTTGGGAAACAAAAGAGGGTTTACTTTCTCCTAGACTGGCTACCACCGTAGCGAAGATTCTGGAATCAGTACATCTCTGATCTTATGTGCGACCACTAATTCCAGTCTATGGAGGCTGTAATATTTCTTATTTTATTACTCGATGACTTGTTTCTCGTACAGTCTGGGTCTACTTTCCTGAAAACAAAAAACTACTCAGGCATTTTCTCATTCTTTGCCAAGAACGTGGCACAAACTAACTTCTTCTGAGACTCCGGATCGAGGTAAAAAAGTCAAGAAAGACTCAGGACAGACCATGGCTTGGAGTTCTGTGAGTCAGTTTCACTGACTTTATGCTGGCAAATATCGAACTCGCAGGACCACAAGACATTGCTGAGTAAACAGCCCAGCGAGCAATGGTGTTGCGAACGTTCTGAACAGCGACTGCTAATTGAGCAAAACGTCTCGTTGTATGCCTCTACATGATGGGCTTGTGGAAACAGACGGAATTTTTTTGGGCGAGGCCAGTTTCTACTCGCTTGGGCATTTGGTAACCATACGCGATCTCCCACATTCATGCGTCACGCGGCCTTGATTTCCAAATATTCAGCAGGAAGCTTTGGTCGGTAAAGTCTTGTTGACGTACTCTATCTTAAAGTTTTCCTGGATGTCTTGCTTCATGCTCCATTCAGTACGGGTAACCATTAAACCCTCGAGGCTGTCAAATGCATTTTCCTTAGCTTACTGCCCTCTGAGGCTCAAAACAGGGGTATCGTCTAATCAGTCTCACTGATTCTCAGAACTCATTCTGAGCGCTCGAGAATCACTCTTTGAATTGAAAATCGGCACTACTTTCTTCCTGGAAACAGTTTCCCAGTACAGGTGACGACACAGAGTCACATGTGAGAACGGGACGTTTCGAGTTAAGGCTATTGACTACGGTCTAACTCATAGTCTGACCCCTGCGTAAACACACGAAAGATGATGCCATTATAGGCATTCTCACCTCTTGTCGAGTCCACAAGAGATTAATTGCCCATTGCTATGATCCGTCCTGAGGAGGACAATTAAAAAACCTGCTAGTAATGCTAGTGATGAATGACAACCAACATTGGCTTTCTTATGTCTTTCAGTCACACATGAAGTTGATGCGTGATCCATCCTGCTAGTATTAAAGGTTTTTTTCCTATTGACTAAGACAGCAATGCTTGAGTTTGGTTTGGCTGTTTCGCAATGCTTAACGTTCAAAGTGAAATTCTGATCAAGGAGGATGATTGTTAGCAATACTGTCGGGCTCAAAATCCTGTCAAGACAAGAACATGGTTCTCCACCATGCAAGACACATAATTTAACGTTCCATTGTTTTCATCTTACACCCTCATGTAATTCTCCGCTTTTGTTGGCTCTCATAAGCATGGCGCATGATTTGCTTATATTGAGAGTGTATATAATTGATATTAGGCATTTGGGCATTTGTAACACCTCCTCATTCAACATCAATATCATTGATTCTATCTATTATCTTTCATAGTCTTATCGTCACGTAACATTATATACACTACCAGCTACCCTATAATTATAAGTTCATATTTTTTGTTTTCTCTTTTTAAGATTCAAATATATATACTATGCTTTCCAATTTATTTAACTTTCTGGTGTGTCATTTTATATATTTCCTATTATATAACTTTAAATTTCAATTTTCATTCTTTGCTTCCGACTTATTCCGCTATGATTCCCTAAACGGCTGCTATCAAATTCTATCTAGCTCAACTAAACGCAGAAACTTTGATTGAGAAATTAACTAGGGTTTGAGGCCGCGAACGGCTTCTTTCGCCCATCTCACTAG
Organism: Ipomoea purpurea; assembly: GCA_009835305.1. Classification (NCBI taxonomy): domain Eukaryota; kingdom Viridiplantae; phylum Streptophyta; class Magnoliopsida; order Solanales; family Convolvulaceae; genus Ipomoea; species Ipomoea purpurea. The sequence goes on from VALG01005222.1 coordinate 3,286, forward strand.
TTTCTTGCATAAAAAGGAATACTCTCACTAATCTTTTGGAACTGTTTTTCTCCGTTCACAGTAGTATTAGCTAAGCACGTTGAGGTCTATCCCTGGTCTCCTCTGGTCTCCCGTTGAAACTGTCATTTTTGTTGAACAATCAATTTTGGTCTTAAAGGATGAAGTAATTTGTCTAAACCTTATCCGAAAAAAAATAGGATAGCTGGGAGTAAAAAGAGAGAACATCAGACAGCACATTACCATATGACAATCGACAATCTTGAAGTCGTAATGCAGATAGTCAGCAGATCAACTTTTATTTTGTAGACGAAAGTTTTCCGACCATCAGTCACTCTCTGACCAAACAAAGTATTGGACAAGTCTGTCTCCCATTCTCAAAGTTTTTTAGTCAAAGGTACTCAACTAAATGAATCTCTCTCTAACTATTATGAACATTTCTCTTCATACTTATAATTACATTACATACGAGCAAGGAGGAATAGCATATTATCTAGTGCAGAAGGGAGCAGCGCGCGATTTCCTGTAATTCAAGATTCCGCTGACAGCTGAAATGATTCCCCACTTTCGCATGCTTTCCCATCTAAAAGCCTTCTAGAGCAAAAATAGCGATAGACAGCTAAACTCAAGTGACTGCCTGTAAGAAAGGAGGCGTGAACCCAACTTTGTGACAGAACAATGTGAGCTACCAGGATGACTGCGCATCACGCCAATAGCTTTGAACCTCATCTCCAGCTCTTCGAACTTGTGACTGTGTGCCCTTCTAATCTGTGAGGCTAGCTTCTGATAGCTCATGCTGCCGAATTTCTTATTGCTGGAAATGCGTAAAGCGTAGACTAAATTATCTGGAAACATGCAGCGCCGCAGAAACAACAATAGAGAAGATGATACCCGTGAACAGTGAATAATCAATGCACCAGTCAACTAGTTTGGATGCATAAATCTACAATGAAGTGATACGCAAGTGCCAATAGAAGTGACATTGATAGAATATCTTTGTCAGCAGTTGACCCAATCTGGGAAAAAAAAACCAATCGCCATAGTTGAAGAAGTAGTGCTACTGATTTTGGCGAAGTATTGTCATTGGGAGACCATGAGAGGTGTGAGATCTCCTGTGAGCTTGGTACAGCACACCCAATACATCCAAGGCGCCAAGTTTACTCGAAAGAAAGCTAGTATTGCATTTGAAGGTAGCGCTTCGCAGTCGACTCGCGTGTAATGAACGTGTAGGTCCATTCAAGGACACATTGGAATGGCTAGCGGCAGGCCAGGGAAGCGGCTCCTGCATAAAAAGCTACAAATTGGAATCCGACAAAAGGTTGCTTGCTCATTGCTTCTTTTAACGATATAAGCAACATTCTCACTATTATGATTGAACTAGCTAAGGCACTCACAAAATTCTCACTTTCGATTCAGTAGTTGATAATTTGGTTACATATACTATCAGGTCTGTGTTGTGGAAGAGGCATCCTACAATGATCCTGATCGTAGAAGGCTGGCGGTGTTCTGTTCTGCATCAAATCTCGCAATCTTGCGGTGAGCAGCTTGCCATGATGCTGCAGCAGAGACCATCTCACTCGTACCTACAATGGTAACATCATTAGCAGTCCTGGACCTGCAAATCAAGCGTGGAGACAGCCCTAAGAAAGTTTGAGCTGAGACTACTCTTAGCGCGTTGGCTTGCAGTATGAAGCTGTAGCTGACTGGAAGCTGTTGTTTTCAGCAGGGAAAACAGAAGATAGCATGGTAGAACTTGGTGGAGATGCAGTGAAGTTGATAGATAGGCTACTCTGCCCACTGTTCTCATCAGTTATCTTTGGGAGAAAATGGTTATGAGCTACTAGCTTGAGAATTTTTCCTCTCAAGTGGGTTACATTGGATCAGGCAGAGATTGGAGAATTTCGTTTAACACGTAACTGAAGGATTCAGAGTATATCTATACTAACCTTTAATCCTAATACAGCTACACTAAGTCAAGCTATTTACATACATAATATATACAGAGATAACAAAATAATAATAACATATGCAACACACCCCTCAAGCACAAGGTTGTAGGGCGACAACTGATTGGCTTGGTCACGTAACGCGCAAAGCGTGGGCACGGAGGCCGCCGGCCTGCTCTCGGATAAGCGACATGGCATGACGGGTTGCCGTAGTTTGTACGCTGTTGAAACAATAAAGCAGTGTGACCCGTAGGGAGCGGCAAATTTGACACCGCTGATTCCCACGCACCAAGACCACCCCGGATGCGTTCGGCCACCTTGCCGCCGTTCCACGACCCCGCGCGATTTGAAGATTCGGCAACTGCCGACTGCCTGTGCCACGCCTTGTCCAACGTTACCCGTGGTAGCCACTCAGTATCCAGAGACGATAGTCGCAACCAGCGATATTCGGATAGAGCCTGCAGGTAATCAGAATAAATGTGAGTGGGACCGGTCCGGTGGCAGTTAAACGCCGTTGCAAGCGCTCAATTCGGACGGAGCCCGTACTATGTCAGGGGATTCATGCTTCCATGAAGGGTTAACGGTCTATCGCGATTCCCCTGCGGAGCATCTGAATTGCGAAAGAGGTTTTGAAGGCACCTGGTGACTGGACGACCTAGCGCAGCCGGTGAATGGAATCCCAGATCTCGCCGCCGCGTGTTCCGCCCCAACGCGAGGGTGGGGGTTTCGTCCGCATTGAAGAGACCAGACAAGGATATGAAGTGGTTTTGGTCTGTGTTTTTATCCAGGCATGTAGGCCGGATTCGGAGTTAAGACGGTGAGACGCTGGCCTGAGACGGCGTCGTCGGACGGACGGTGTGCCGGAACGACAAGATCCGGTGGCCACGGTTGACTTACGTACAACAGAAGCCTCCTATAGGAGCTCCTGGCCGCGGAGGAAGGAGACGATCTGCATTCGCCAAAAACTAGATTCTTCAACGTCAGCAATTCATTGTTGACGTAGTGATAGAGCCCTCGCGGGGATAACGCCGCAGCGGAGCTCCCCCACCAGTCGTACGATCGGCACCCCGTCGACATGGTCGTTTTTGTGGGGGATATAAGGAGGGGGGGAATTGTGTGGACGGATTGAAGAGAGATTGAAAGTCTAGTTTGTACCAGTTGGAAAAGGAATTCGTTTAACAACGGTAAATGAAGGATTTACAGAGTCATATAATCTAACTCTAACTAATCATATAAATCCAGCTAACACAAGTCAGCTATTTACAACCATACAAAATAATAATAAAAAGATACTAATAAAATAATAATAATAATAATAATAATAAAAATACATATGCTAACAGCAGAAATGATACATATTAGCAGGGATGAGGGGGTGCTGACCTGCAATATGAGCTTTTGTGTCACCCAATGATATATAATGCTTGCCTGGGCTGTATTGAGGGGGCTGCAGACTAGGGGACCAGTCAGTGAAGCTATATGTTAAGGCTGGTCCTACTAGCTTTTTAGAGTAATACATGGGAGGATGGATCTATGAGACTATATTTAGTAAGATTATGCTCCCCTTGGTCCAATGATGGGCCCTGTTAGCTGGGCCAGTCTCTGAGGGCATCAGCTTGATGTGGGAACTGGGCAGTTAAAACACTGTGCAAATATTGTTTTGGTGGATCTACACTTGTGTAGAATGAAGCCATTGATTTTTTTTGCAGGTAGGTGGAAGCTTGAAGATGAAGATCATTATTTGTTTGCTTTTATGAGCTCCCAGCTTTAGCTATGTGGCATATCTTTGCATCTTGAGGCAAAAAGCTACCCTAGAAGAAATTCTTAGGTAGTTTATAGCCTTAGGGCCCATTCTGGCTTGCGCTAAGAATGGGGGGAGTCTTGACTGGCCCAAGTATAGCACACTCGAGTTGGGAGTGTCTTGAGCTCCATTTGGATCCATAGACTTGAAAAATGAAAATTCTGAGAGAAAAAAGTAAGGATTTTGGAGGAGGGGAGATAGGGTGGATGAATTATTGAAAAAAGAAAAGAAAAAGCAAGATGATGAAGTTATGAAAAAGAGTTGGGGGTTACGGGAAGGCTGAGATGGTGATAGTCATTGCTTAGGTCGAAGGTCACAAGGCTCCCCCGGGCCTAAAACGGTACGCCGTGCCGTGGGATCGACTTTGTCCTAAGGGTGGTGGGAGAGGGAGCCATTGTCCTGTCGGGACCTTAAAAGCTTCCTTGGGTAAAAATAGTACGCTATGCCCGAGGAAGGTTGTCTTTGGCAGAGGGTGGAAGGAGGTGAGTGCTATCGCTCAAGCCGGGACTAGAAGGAGGTGAGATGCTACGTCGTGCCGGTGGATGTGACTTAGGCTGGAGGGTAGTAGGGGTAGACCTGGATAGTTGGATCTACGAGCTTAGGCATCGCGTTCCCATCACTTGTGTGGAACGGCCCTATTATAGACTAGGATTGTGATTGATTGGTGAGGTTTTGGGTCTTTAAGGCTAGAATCTACCTATTGGATTTCTTTGTGACCTTTTGGCCTTGTGATCTTGATTTTAGAGTTAGATGAGTTGGAGCTATACTTTTGCTTAGGGGTGGCCACTTTTGGGCCACCCCTTGTATATATATTGTGTGTTTTGGCCCGAAAAGGCTTCAGACTCTTTTGAGCCATAACCCACTTTTGGGGCTATGGCGTTTGTTTGTAGACTTGAGGTTTTGATGATGGAATAAATGTCAGTTTAAAAAAAAAAGGTCAGTGTTTATATATATATTTAATAACTCTGATAGTTAATTACTTGTCAATTCTATTTGAAACTCTGAACATCAACTTTCTCTTCCTCTCCTACTTTTTCAAACTTCTATAAATTTCCTGGAAAATGCCTAGTCGCTATATTTGGGATACAGAAGCGACAGGCCGGCCTTTGGAAAGTTTTTGAGTTGGTTGGGAAGGCGAAAATTCTGTGAAATTCTTAGTAGATCCTAGGTAAACTGTAAAGGGGTGTTTTGCAAGCAGCTGATAAAAACTATTCCGTAGTTGATAGCTTATTGTGTTAGGCATTTTTTTTAAAACAATATATAGGCATAGTTGAGACTAATAATGTAAAACTGTTTTCCAAACACCCGAAAGTGAAACTAAAATTATCATAAAGTTAATTGAAGGGTAGGGAAGATAAGATCAAATGCTATAATAGCCTTAGGTAAAAAAGAAAAATAAAAAATGAGTTTAATCTTTGTCATTGATCTAATCAAATTAACTATCTAGATTGAATTTAGATTAAAAAAATGCATTAGTAATTTGATCTTTTTGCATCTAGGTCAAATTTAATGTGCATGATTTTCCTTCTTAAAATGCATGATTTTTGTGGTTGAGGTGTGTGGTTTCTGTGCTGTGTGTTTAAGATGCGTCGTTTCTATGTTGTGTGCTTAAGATGCGTCAGTTGTTGAAACTTAAAGTGTGTAAGTCTAAAGCTTTAGGTGCGTTATTTTCCGTGCGTCGATATAAAGGTTTAGGTGAGTAATTTTCCTTCTTAAGGCGCATTATTTTCCTTCTCAAAATGTGTTGCTTTTCTTCTTAAGGTGCACCACTTTTTACAGTTCGCTTTATTAATTGAGGACGCACTTTTTTTATTTTTAATATTTGAACTATTGATCTAGATAGACTCAGATCTAATCCCATCTTTCACTTATGAACATCTCCGTACTTGCTCGGCGTCCAAGTAGGGAATATATAAATACTTACAATCACCGATCAAAATAAAGGGAATAATTAGAACTCAGTCAAATCACAATTACAATTGACATTTCAATAATGTTTAGCTAGAAAATTGAAGTTTTAGAACCCACTATGAAAAAAAAAAAGTTCGATGAAAAAACTCGAGTAACACCATGAAAGAACCAAGAAAGCTCCACGAAAACTAAGAAAGCTTCAAGAAATGAAAGTGAAACTGATCATCTTCATTGTCATCGTAGTAGCAGGAGTAGTAATATATTATCAACAAATAAATGACTCATCATCTAATAACAATAAGAAGTGGTTGGATGTGGATCTTGGGGATTCAATTAGGAAGTTCGTTCTACCAATGAAATTATTCAAGGTCTTGCAAATGAAGCTGAAAGGATTGTCAAAGAGTTCAGTTCCACGGAAAGCAAAAACCTTGTGAAAATCCTCTTTACTGGCCTCCAAATGTTTTAGCTGCTAATTCAATGTATCAATCAGCCTTTGACAATTCTTTTCTATTATGGAAATGGTTCAATTTGTTCATGTGCCCTGAGTAGTATTTATATCAGACAGTGGTTGCTCTGCTAATAGTCTAATAATAAGAGCCCAAATTCTTAAATGCACTTAAATTTTATACTATGGTCTAGGAGTCTATTATTTGGCATAGATTATTTGAACCGTGATCAGAATACTTTGATTCGTCTATCGCGCTTTCCTGTACAATGAATACTCTAGACACAGGGCTCAAGATACATAATCACGAGCTGTTCGTTTTTTTTTGAGTAATATCATAAACTGCGTCCTTTATAGGTAATTGAGAAGACAAAAAAAGAATGAAATATTTGCTGCAGTTGGAATTGGCCGTAACTCTTACTAGAGCTTATATTTATCTTTTATGATTCATGAATTTACGAGTTATGCCGGTTTATGAATTGTTACAGATTATGCAATTATGAAATTATGATCCACATAGACTATACATCTATACCTGTTTCCAAATACTAATATGATGCTAGCAGGTGTTTGATACAAATATTTAAGATTGAGCCATTTATAGTCGATTCAGAAATATATATATTTGCAGCCATATGGAATGGTGTGTAGACCTTACTCGCGGAGCGTTAAAGAGTTGCAAGAATCAATAACAAGCTCTTGCTCAGATGAAAGATATCTAGACCTCGAGACAATGCTGTTATATCAGTTTAATCTAAGATTTAATTAGCTGAGTCCTTGGTACACATTCTAATATTGCCGAATTATCTGAGTGAATGTAAAAACTACATGGTCATATTGAAGTTATGAGAACTGGAGCAAGTATATGGAGTTATGAATTACAGTTATTGATTCAAATTATTAACAAAATATCTCTGACTATTATAACTTACAAGTTAATAACACTATAGTGATTAAGTTATAGAACATAGGAGCTCAGTAAATTGTGAACGATAAAGCTCGTAAAATTATGATGTACAAATTATGGAGATTATGATGGTACAGGTTATGGTAGTTATGAATGTACAGTTAGTGGAGTTATGAATGTACAGTTATAGATTATGAATGTACAGTTATGAATAGTTATGAATGTATAGTTATTAACATATAGTAATAAAATTATGAACATATACTCCTATAACGATAGCAGTCTGAAATTAAAAAAAAAAAAAAAAAAAAAGAGATAACAGTGCCGTTAGCACTGTTAACCCGTGTCCAGCTTGCAAGCTGGACACGGGTCCACTGCATTAACGATTGCTATACCTTGCATTATTAACCTTAGGGTCCGTTTGGAAATTCGAAAATGACTTTTGAAAAATATTTTCGAGTTTTCAGTGCTTGAATGCAAGTATGCAACAGGAAAATTCAGTCAACGAGAAATATTTTCCGTTGACTGGGAAATGAAGCCATTTTGGCTGAAAATGACTTCCGCGAAAATTTGGGGAAGTCATTTTCTGCCAAAATGTTTTAAATATATAATCTACTCATTTTTTTTTTCAAAAAATAACTAAACACACCAAGTTTTTCAAAATGCAATCAAACACCAGAAAGAAAAATGTTTTCTGGAAAATGACTCATTTTCTAGAAAACATTTTCCAGAAGTCATTTTAGTGCTTTCCAAATGGACCCTTAGTTAAAATGATTTTCATATTCTGTGTCTGTAGTTAATTATGTCTTTGTAAATAAATTGAAGCACATGTAACACCCTAGATTTTTATGACTTTTAAAACTTATATAATAAAGATAGATCTCATTAAATCCCAAAATATAATATAAGCGTTCGGGTGCTATGCCACACCTGAGTTAGAGAACTCGGGTGCACAGGCTAACTAACAATATCCTCAAAAGCGTAAATGCATAACATGGCACGCAGGTCGGATGGGAAACTAACTACTTCTACGCTCCAAGTTCTAACGCACTCTAGTGACTTATTCTTCTGTGCCTGAAAGCCAATATATCGTTCAGGAGAGAGGCTTGGTAACCCACTCCAACGCGTGAAATACAATACATATAGATGATAGTATTTATAGATAACGAAAACATTTGATGCATGAAGATATATCATATGAAAACTCTAGCTTTAAAACCGGGATAGACTGACAGATAGAGCTAAGCACAGACAACAGTTATACCAAGCATATACAGTTCACAACAGGCCAGACAGATAAAGATAAGCACAATTAATAATCATAACCCAATTATAGCTGCAATTGAAAGATTGATAAGAAGATTCCTATGGGGTAATATCGGTTCCTCCCATAACTGTCATTTGGTTAGTTGGGATGTGGTAACAAGAAGCAAGCCCAATGGAGACTGGGGATTAGAAGATCTTGACGAGATGAATAAGGATTTTTGGCAAAATTAGGATGGAGATTGGCGAACAATGACAACTGCCTTTGGTCGAAACTCCTCCAAACAAAGTACGTAGCAACCCCATCTGACCTGTCTTCTTGGAAACCGAGGCAAGGAATGTCAAATGCTTGAAAGGGATTCTCAAAGCAGTCCCCTTACTGAGCCAAGGCATTAGAAAGTCTGTTAGAAGTGGAAGAGACACTCGGTTCTGGAAAGATAGCTGGATCGATGAGAAACCACTACTGGTACTAGCTATTGCACCAGTCCCTTCACCGGATATTGAAAGAGTAGTGGCCAGTTACTGGAACGATGAACTTGGGTGGATTGGAGGGAGTTCGACCATCTTGTCCCGACTACAATTTTGGACAAAATGCAGCAACTCTGCTTGTTGTTAACCCAGAATCAAGTGATGGCTTAACTTGGGCAAAGGAAAATAATGGTGAGTTCACTGTCAATTCGGCGTATGATATTGCACCTACATTGAAGCCCCTCACAGCAGGTCAAGTGGGAAAATATTGGAAGATTAAAATCCCGAATCGAATAAAAACATTCTTGTGGTTAGTCAAGCACGACCGCATCCATGAACAACAATAATAGGATGAAGAGGGGATTAACAGACTGCAACAAATGTTGGCTCTGTCCAGATCAAGTAGAAGATACGGAGCATGTGCTCCGAACATGTCCAGTGACAGATGAGGTGTGGAGGAATGTGGCACCCACGTTCTATTTGCAAACCAGAGATCTTCACTTCTCTAGCTGTTGGATAAAGGTTTGAAAACCAGCCGGGGGGTAATCTTCTCATAATGAAAGCTCGCTTTTTGCTGTAACATCTTGGTGGCTATGGAAATGGCGAAACGACGCCATCTTCAACAACATCCAGAAACCAGCTTATAAAAACAGCATGGATTGTATCGCAGGTACAAGAAATAAACAAGGCTTTTAGAAGAGGCAAAGGCTCATGCCCCAGCAAATACATCAACTAGGAGGCTACTATTTTGGAAAAAACCCACCAGTATTTCTGTGAAATCAATGTAGATGGGGGTGTTGAGCTGGACACAGGCAAAGCAACTTGTGGGGGTTTAATTAGAGACCACAATGGGAAATGGCGTAAGGGCTTCATGGCCAACATTGTGAATGCCATCCATTAGCAGCTGAGGCTTGGGGAATTTTGAGAGGGCTTCAACTAGCTTCTTCCATGAGATTCACCAGAGGTACATGTAGAATGTGACTGCAGTGAGGCTACATCTCAGCATTATAACAATTGCTTTCCCTGATATCGGTCAGGCACGTAAATATACTTGAAAGCAATGTATAATCAGGCCACTTGACAGCTTTGAGGAATGGGCATATAACTTGATTGAACGAGAGCTGAATAGAAGCGCCGATGCTCTAACAAAGCGGGCAAGATGTATCCCTAGAGGTGCTGTATGTTCTTGAGAACCTCCGGATTACATTCAAGGGCTTAGTATGAGATCTAAATGCCATTCCGTTATGGCGTCTGGTTGTAATTGACTTGTATCTTCTTCCATTGGGGTGCCCCCCTCCTCCTTGAAATAAAAAAAAAAATAATCATAACCCAACACATACGATTCCCGGCATAAGTCCCATAGTCACATCCCAAGACACTCATAACACAACTCATCCATATCACATCACACAAGCACACTTTGTTGGCGCCACAGGACCAATCGCATGCCCATACATGAGGGTCAGCGCATATAGCTCTGACACGGCCCGGCAGCACCCTGCCCCGTATCGCAACACGGAGGGGTCGATTGCAATCGACCGATGAACCGAAGCTCATCATAGTTTTGATCGCAACCAAACAGCGGACCGCAGCCAAAGAGAATGTCATCTGATCGCAGCCAGGAAATATGAACCGCAGCTCATGTAGAAACGTTTGATCGCAACCAAACTGTGGACCGCAGCCCCAAGAGTGTAAATCTGACCGCAGCCAGCTTCTGAACCGCAGCTCAGGAATAACCAATCCGATCGCAACCGAATTGGGGTATCATGCACACATAACACATAGCAAGCACATGCAACCCACATTACACATTGGGAGGGGAGAAAACGTATAAAAACCTATGCGTGATCCTTCACATACTAAGAATAATCCTAAGGGGTCCATACCCTTCCTCCTAGGTCAACGGGATACCAATTCAACTAGCATGCAATACATAAGACTCATACAACCTACAAACGGTACCCGAAATATCAAAACTAGACACAGGCACGATAACGGAGTCCGTTGGGACACCACGAGGATCGGAGGAACATCAAACGGGGAAGCCGGGTCCCGAGGTGGGAGAAATTCCAGCGGGTAGCCGATGGGTGGGGGGCCACCCGCCGGCTTCCGCCGAAGTTACTGTTCCGGGCAGCGGGTGGCCGGGTGGGCAGCTGCCCTCCCGGCCGGCTGCCCCCTGCCGGAACTGCCCAGTTTGGCTGCGAGTAGGTGGCGGGTCCCTACCCCCCCCCTGACTCTTTACACACAAAAACGTCCCGGGAACCTTCGTGGAACCCGAAACCATGCTTAGACACTTTCAAACACAGTTGACAACAACACGTAGGCAATTAACGAATCAAAAGTAAGAAACATACGGCACATAACCTATCATGCTTTTCTAAACATAATTAACACCCAAACATGAGAATTCCCACCCAATACACCAAGATAAATACCAAACGATACAACCTAGGGTTCTAATCACTTTTAAATCAACAAAACACAATTCATCTTCTAAATATCAAGATTCGGTAAGAATATCACATAAACATCAAGAACATCACACAATTATCAAGAACATCATATAATCATCAAGAACGCACATAATCATCAAGAACACCATAATTTATCAAGAACCTCTCAACATCAAGATCATCAAGATCACCATGGAATCATCACACCAATTATCAATAATAATATCACAAATCATCAATACACAATAATATGGAAATCCTAAGAGGGAATCATAGCTATGAAAATAGGTTTTGTTGAGACATGGGTTACCTCTTAGCCTTAATTAATTCCTTGGCTATGAAGGAACTTTCTTAAGCTTTCTTGCTTTCTTGATTTTCCTAAGAAATTCTTGGAACTCTTTGGGTGGTGAGAGATTATTGTGGGGGAGATCTAGGTGCCCCTATATCCCTATTTATATATTTAAGACTCTTAATTAGGGTCTGAATGGTATGGGTTTACTAATCATATTCCTTATAGGACTAAGGGTTGTTTTAGGGATAAGGGTCCAATGGTCCATAGTGGACCATATTATTAATTAAAGAGAAATCCTAATCATAATCTGAATAGTAAAATGCCTACTTTCTTTATTCCTAATAGCTACACTAGGTCTAGGATTCCTAGTTAGTATCCGCATAGTAAAAGGTTCACATTCTTATTCCTAATAGGCTTAAGACTCTAAATTAGGCAAGGGTTCACGGTTCATGGTGGAACCTTATTAATTAAGTTAAAGGGAAACCTGACATAAATAAATTATATTTAATTATTATTAACGAGTTAATTTAAATAATTAATCTGGGATTGAAGTACGTAACACGGGTGTTACAGCACATAACGTGTTATACTATATGTGATAATATGATTAACTATCCAACACACTAATATTACAAGTTAGACATATTATGTGTGCTTTGTAAGGTGGAACTGATTCATGGTACAGAAATTGTATTAAACGTCTGAAAATAGAACCATTTTATTTTTTAAGCATTGGCCAATGCGTCTTCACTATTTCATGCCGAGCTAGCGCCGCCACTGAAGACTTCTGAACTAAACCAGCACATATCAATCCCCCATTTGACAAAAACTGTCAAAACGGGCCAACATAAAAAGTTGGCAATCGTTATATTCCTACACCACGTGCACATAGCATTGCGCCGCGGCCATCCCAAGAAAGAGTCGTTTGGATCGTGTTGGGAGGCGCAGTAGGATTGCCGGGATTATTGTTATTTTGTTCACAACGTATGTGGTATTTGTTCACAACGTTATGTGTATTGGTTCATACGAGTTATGTTATTTTTTATACAATTATGTACATTGCTTTTTATACAATT
>VALG01005224.1:2385-33524 GCA_009835305.1 Ipomoea purpurea
TATTAACACATTTAATAAAATAAACAGTCTTGTCATGTGGTTAGTCCATGGACAATAATATATTTACAAATATACAATAATAAAAAAATACTAGATAATAATAATATTAAACCACAAATCGCACAGCACATAACAACGAAAAAACCACACCATATAATATATAAAATAAGCAACACACTATTACAATTAAATTTACCAAGCTTTATTCGCGTTGTACGTTACGGGTTATAATAAGGGGCACCCCAAAGAACAATCCTAATGTGTATTATTATTAACTCTCAGCATCATCTTCATCTCTCAGCCGCTTCTTCTATATTTGTAATCATTCAAAAAATTTGTTGGTCCCAAAAAGATTGTGAAAATGATAAAATCAAGATTTGTAGGTTCCAAAATTGATTGAACATTTAAAAATTTACAAATTGTTTATATTTGTTTGTAAGTTTTTAATGATGTGTTTGTGGTGGCGGTGGTGTGACACTGCAGCATGTTGTGTATCTTTCTAAGTAAGTATTCAATTCAAGTTCAAATTACGTAACTTAGTATTTTATTGAAATCGAAATACTTGAAATACATTTTATTTGGTTGCTAATATAGCTGTTCACTGGTTAATTTTTACGGTAGTACTAGAACCGGACCTGAGGGAGACGGTATCCGTATTGCAATCTTGTTTTTGGTTCCTGTGCACCGGTTGGCTGTGATTTTAAGGAATAGATAGAATATAAGTGAAGTAGTGTTTGAGAGAAAAGACATAATGCCAATTCGCCCCTGTAGTTCATGGTGACATATATGTCCTTATTCACGTACTACAATTATCCGATGAGGATGCAATAAGGTTAGTGCACACAGAAATAACTGCACATTCGATAAAAATAAATCTAATGTTCGGTTATTATGACCTGCTCTATGATTGAACAATCCTCGCGGTGTTAAACATGTATCCACACCACATTCGGTCAAGTAATCAAATAAAAACATACAGCGATTAGTAATTATAGATGCAAGCATACCGTAATATAACGTCGGATCTGGAGAGTATCATCTCACAATAGGTCTCTGTTGGTATCGTTGAGGCCGGTGAACACCGAACGTGCTACAGGTCAGGCATAGACCGTCTCCATCGACGAAGTCGTGCAGTCAAGCATCAGGATAGTGAAAGTTTTTCACGATGTGAGTAGGTAGTATGCGTGCTAGTTTAGTCTAAGCTATCATGCGCACACTTTAATTTTATAAATAATTTGTAAGCAATTACAACTCATCGGGCCTTAAGGAGGGTTAAGGGGTTGGGGGATGGAATCCCGAATGAAACGTCACGAGTACGCGTGGATCGCCAAGATTTTGGGTGGTGCGCTCGGCATTTTAGTGAGCAACACGAAATAGGTGTCATTGTGACATCATACACTGGATTGATCTTCCTTTAGTAGTGGTATTGTACAGGTTGTGGGGAGAAAGATAAAAACGAATAATGGTATGAGAAAGGATAACGGGTTTAAGATACTAGGAAAAAAGCTCATAAATAATATAAACTCTCAGAGTATAAACGTAGTGAAATGTACGAGTACTGTAATTAGGAGGAAATAACTAAAATATACAGTTACGAAAGTCTCGCCGGACTAGCAAAACAGCATAAAGGACAACGCCATCTTGGCCTACATAACTGCATGGCACTCCATCAAATTGAAACCGATCCATAACAATCCAAATATGCCCATTTGAACAAGGATCGATCCTACACCACCTTGGCACTGCCATAATAACCTCACCAATCCAATAAAAATCTTGATATATAATATTATAGGGTGGGTGTCATTATAGCGGTGGCGGCGAGGTGGTTGGTGGTGGCTTGAGAGGCAGTAAAATACTTATTCCAGGTTAGATCGGTTAGGTTAGGGTTACTTACATAGTGGTGGAGCTGGGGTTGGTAGTGGTGCTAGGGTGAGTAGTGTAGTATGGGTTATACTGGGAGGGCAGTGTCTGGGTATAAGTGGTTAATATAGGTATTATTAGGTTAGGCGGCTAAGGGATATAATTGGCGACCTAATGTATGAGATATAATTAAAGAAGATTATATTTGATTATATAAATATAGGAGAACGGCTACAAGGAAAGAAGTCAAAAAGAATAACAGACGGCGAGCACGGCGAGCAAGGGGGAAAAAAACCTAACGCCTCTGCCTCTCTTAATCTCTCACCGTCTCACTTGACACTCCAAGTCCCAGCCACCCATCTCTGCTTCGCTAGTCTCAATCCCAGCCGTTAGCTAGCTCCTCAAGAGTCACACGGTCACGCCCTCCGTTGCCGATTTGCCGACAGTCGTTTGCCCATCTCTGCTTCTCTGGTTTCGCTGCTTCTCTATTTTGTCATGGTGATAATCTAGCTTCTACGGTTTCACTGCTTTTTCTCTTTATTTCTGAAATATTATGCTAAATATTACGGAGTATGTTTGGTTTTGGTGGTACAGTGGTAATCTAGTTTTGGGGGACATTTATGATTTAGTTTTTTTTTTTCTTTCCTATAATTATCAAAATAAAATTAGTAAAAAGCTACAAAAATTAATTTTTGTTGTCTTGATATTAACAGTAAGTAGTATTGCTTCCCAGTATGTATGTCATTAATGAATTGAAGGATGGATTATTGCAGAAAACAGCATAAAACCTAACTAAAGCAATTATAATTTCTTTTTCTTTTCCGGGACGGGGAATCCCCATCCCCTAAAATTCCCCATGGGGACGGGAGGCGGGACGGGAATGGGGGTTGAATTCGGGGACGCCACTCCCCACCTTGACCCGCCCGTTGTCATCCCTAATCAGCACTGATGAGAAGTAAATTTACTTCTCCCAAAAGGTTGAATCCCGAACCCCAAGGCCCCACCTCGGTCTGACAGAGAATTTGGGTGGATGTAAATTAAGTGACTCAGGCTCAACAGACAGGCCAAATGTCGGTGCCCACAAGGGATATGCCCACTTTGGGCATAATCCTCACATTGCCGAGGTTTGAACCTTGATATCTTCTCCCAAATACTGCTTACTGAACTAGTAAGCTAAGCCCGTGCGGCGGCCGTGCGGGCAGGAGTGAATGTACTTAAACAAGACTTAATGGCATTGCAAGCTACTTACAAATTGGTCCTTTTTTTTTTGGAAGTTGTGATCTTTCTTTCTTTGTATGTGGCTTGTCTAAGTTGTTAAGTGGTTTTGTTTTTTCTCGAGAGCACATTAGAAGTAAAGAGAAAAAGAAACTAACAGATGTTAAAATAAATTAGACTTATTAATTGCTTTCATGACTTACGATGATATTGTCCTTTCATGACAAATTATACGCACGACCGTTGAATCATAACTCCTTAAGAGAGGGAAGGAGGGTTAATGGAACAATCGTCGATGTTTTTGTTTAAAAGGGAATAGTATCGTTGTATGTGCATAATGTCTTTAAATCTTTGGAGGAAGGAAACTCCTTATAAAGTTTTTATCACATAGAATAAGGTCCTTACTCCTTAGGCTGATTCCTTTTTGGAATTTCAATATTTCATTTAACTGACTTCCATCTTCTATAACTATGTTTTCAATAATATTGCTGTGATCGAAAATTGAATTGAGAAATGTTTGGATTTTAATGCCTTTTGCTTTAATATCTTATTAAGTTTCATTAATCTTGAATCTACCACTAAAGAAGATTGTACTGGCAACAAGGGTTCTGACTTCTGATTGTAGGATCTGAGAGAGTTTTAGAAGTGTGCAACTTCATCTTTGCAAAGATCTATAGAAAAAATGCTGCAAACTATGGTTTTACCAAGAGATTGGGATTAAACTATTAAGCATTTAAGCTTCAGTCAAAGACTTGATTTTGTGTTAAAATGCCTTTAACGTTTCTGTGCGCAACAACAATCATACTAAAGATTGATCTTTCATCATTGAGTGGTTCATAGATCTGTTTCCTTGTCCGGACTTCTATGAACTCTGAATTCTCCTGTGTACTAGAAACAAGATACATTGAATTTTTCTGAAAGACTTGGCCACACACTCACTAATAGAGTGCTTTCTAGTTTTGAATTTTGATAGCATATATAGTGATTAATATTGTGCATTATATAGTTAATAGCGGGGTTTATTTTTTGCTGAGATGGAAAACCTAGAGGGAAATAGAATTTCCAAACCTGCTGACAATAAGCGTGGTGATTTTCTCTACCCGTTAAAGAGGGAGAAGAGGGTTCCTATAGTAGAGGCGGATTTAGAAATTCTGTCTATTGGGTTCTTGAATGTTGACTGGCTTGGCTTTGTTATCAAAATGGGTTGCGGTTGTTTAAATATTGTAATGGGTCTTTCTTGCGGACAACGATCCTTTTTATTATAGAAAAGCTTAAATATACCTGCTGAACTTTAGAAAAAGAATCCTTTTATTGTAAAAATGCATTATGGGTTTAAAGTTTTTTTAAAGTGAAAAGCGACGAGGCACTATCTCGCCTTAAAGTGCAAAGTGAAGCGTCACTTTTGTTCAAAGAGTGACATTAAGTGGCAAACATCAAATTTAATGTTTTTAAAGGATATATGTAAATGATTTGTACACACTTTTTAGCTAAAATTATAATAAGACAAGTACATTTGTCTAGTCAAATGATCACAAAACATCGATATTAGTTAATAATAAATACTAATATAATTAATGCAGCAGTTATATGATGGACCGGGTCCACCTTGTAAGGTGGACCCGGATCCAAAATCACAATTTACCTATTGAATGTTCACAATTTGAATTGTGAACATTTAGTATGTAAATTGTAAACATTTAGTCATTTAGTATGTAAATTGTTATTTTTAGATCCTTGCAAGGTGGACCCGGACCCAGGTCCACATAATAATTTTCCCAATTCATGCAATCCTAATCAAGATCCTCATCTTGAGAAGTCAACCATATCATCATTATAGGCTTCTCTATCATCTTCTTCATTTACAAGCTTGTACGTTTCAACTTTTTGTTGTCCTTTCCGAAACTTTTTGTTGTCCTTTCCCCTTCACATATTCCTCTTAGCTTTCTCTTTTCATTTGTAATATTTCTAAAAGAATACGGGGCCTCATCCACACCATAAAAGTTAGGAATGTTGCCCCAAGTCAAATCATCTCCATCATTGAAGACTGACTCTTAGTATTCATTATTAACATTGAGGATATTAAAATTAACAATGTAACTTATAAACATATCAACTCTTACATCTTCAAAAAAACTTTAGTTTGTTTTGCATCCTAAGAACTTGTGTTGGGACTAAGAATCCTTATTGCAAAATCTCTCACATTTGGAGTTTGCTGACTAAAATTCGTCCACCACATCACTATTAAAAAAATTGATCATAAATAATTACCATTTATAAAAATATGTATTCAAATAAGATGTTGTGTAGTTGAGAGTTGAAGAGCTTTTGTGGAAAGGCTGTTCCCGGAATACTATCTTTTGATTCGCACTGAGAAATTGTGCCGTTGTGCCTCGGATTCTAAGTAGCTGAGGTGCATTTGGCTGGAAGACAGGCCCTGTTTAGCAAAATAGATCATTTTCAGAGTTGTAAAACTCGGCCTAGCGCTTGGTGCCCTAGGCCAAGTCAATTATGGACTTAATCGGCATTTACTTGCTGTCTGACTAGTTGGCAAGTCAGCCGATTAGTCTGATAAAAGCCTACTTGGGCTTTAAATTTATTTTTATTTTTTAGGGTTCTTTCACTCAAAATGATCTAGTTTTGAGCAAAACGACCCAAAATTTGTGTAAGGATGTTGACAAGTCTTGGCTGTTTGGCCCTGTTGATTTTATAAAGTTCCATATTCTTTTCTGTTCTATGATTATATTTTGCGATGCTCTCAACTATGCTGCATTGTCTTCTCTCTTCTAAAACTCGCCAAATACACAGGCTGCATTTATATTCATTGAGATATATACTTATGAAATGTTTCTAAACACTGTTCTTTTCTATGAAGATATGGATGATACAGTACCCGTTTATTGTTCCATTCCCGTGCTCAACACATAGTGAAGACATCAAACTGGCCATCTTGGGATTGCAGAATTTCGAGATCTATTGTGTAAGGTTTCTGTGAGTAGTGAAAAAGTGCTCAACTTTAGTAAAAAAATGGATGGATTTCTGGAGAAGCCTTTAGATAATAAGGAGCAGTCCTTGAGCCATGACGAGCTTATGATGCGTCGTCTTAAAAACCGAGAACGGCAGCGCAGGTATAGAGCTCGGAAACGTCTCCAAGCTGATATGAATAAGGCACCTAACAGCGATCCAAACCAATATACTCCTCCGCAACATGCAGAAGTACCAGTGAATGTCGCTCCCGAGGAGTATGCAACGCCACTAAGCATTAAAAAGGTTACCGACTTTCCTGAAAACCAATGCTCGCCAGTCCTCCTTGAAGTGCCAGTGACAGTCACACAGCATTACGAAATGCCTTTGAATGCCATTGCCCAGGAATGCTCGAGACCGGTAAACGAGACTTGCCAGGTACCTGTGACCCGCGTCTACTGCTCACGAGATTGGAAAAGAGATGCCAGAAAGGCCCGTGCACTAAAGCAGCATGAAGTTCGCCCCGAGGCCACCCCTATGCCAGAATCAACATCATCCAATGGAAGCCAAACTTCTCTACCCCATAGCAATGAAGCAGACATGGTACGAAACGACAGAATCCCCCTTGATGTCTCTGCGCAGGTTAACAATGAAACACCGAGGTTCACGCCAAGCCGGAGACATTGGAAAGCAGAGGCTAGAAACAAGAAAAGCTGAAATGGTTCTCGTGAGTTGCTCTCTGGAGGGTTGACATATTTGCAGAATATCGTTTCCTTCCTGCAAATATGGAAAACAAATTTAGGACTATCGACATTTTGAGCGCTTTTGTCTTACCCCACTCCATCTTAGGAGGGGAGGGTCTATATATTGGCTGTTGTAGCCTTTTTCAACTCTCCCAGATATGAATGCATACTAATGCAAATATCAAAAGATTTGTCTCCTCTCAACTGGGACTGCAAGATCTGTAGAAGTGCCTTAGGAAAATGGTATTTCTCATTCTGTAACTCTTAAAATAAAATCTTGCCCCTGTTTGATAACATAGTTAGCTTAAGCCAATTTAGCTTATT
The DNA here is from genome assembly GCA_009835305.1 of Ipomoea purpurea. Classification (NCBI taxonomy): domain Eukaryota; kingdom Viridiplantae; phylum Streptophyta; class Magnoliopsida; order Solanales; family Convolvulaceae; genus Ipomoea; species Ipomoea purpurea. The sequence goes on from VALG01005224.1 coordinate 9,492, forward strand.
TGACCACTATTGGTTGTTTGATTGATTAAATATTTAGTATAAGTGTTTGATTAATTAGTTTTTGTAACAACTTATCGCTCCAAAATGTTAAAATTCAAAAAGATGTTCAAAGCAGCTTTTTTGATCATTTTTTTGAATCATTTTTCGTGTAATCAGCTAACAGTTAATTTAGCAAACATTTTTATACAATCAACTAATGTTATTAACTACTCAAATCTACTAACTCAATTAGTTAAAAGCTAACAGCTATTTACCAAATATCCCCAAAATTTTATATTTCCTGTTACAATCTCTTTCTAGGGTGTGAGAGTTATTACTTGTATGTACTTTCCCTATTTGTTAGCTTAGGTGATCCATCTTAGAGCATTCACACCAAAAGCATAATAGGAGATAATAGTACATCAATATGCACTTCAACAGATGGGAAGCAAGGATAATAGCAAAAAGAATCCTCCTGCAAATGCCAAGATAATGGCAGAAAAAAGGAAAAAAAAAAAGAAAGATCAGCGCGTTTCGCGCAGATTTGTGCAAAAAGCCGGGCGTGCGTTGCACGTGCCCGGAGACGCGTCAGAATTTCAATTTTGGTTTTTTTTTTATTTTTTTTTCTCTCCCCTCCTACACTCTCTTTCCTAATCACTCTACATTATCCCCAATTCTCCCAAACTGATGTGGATGCTCTTAGACCTTAATTAGAAGCAATGGATCTCATCATGTTTGACAGTTTCACAAGTTTTAAAAAAAAAAAAAAAAATTATTGTAGAGTATTTTGATATCTTATTTATAAAAGTTGGATATTATTGAGCTTATTTTTTGAAGTAGGGTGCTTTATGCCTTCAAAAAATCAAGGTGCTTTATGCTCTAATACTTTCGTGTGAGCTGCATAGTTGAAATATCAGCAGTTGCACAATCAGACGTTACAAATTGTACAATTGTAATTACAAAAATGCCATATCACAATTTTTTGAAAAATATTTTACAATGTATTTTGATAGTAGTTTTTTAGGTGCATAATCAGTATTACAAGTTGCACAAAAGTGGTTTGGATGTTTGCATGGGAAAGCTGATTCTCATTTGATCCTGATTATATATATATAGTGTTTTGAGATTATTTATACTAGGTGTACAAGGAAAATATACCAGAACATCGAAAAAGGATGTATAATCGATTCGTGCCTAGAAAGATGGGATACATCGATGGGTTTTTTAGCTGGTGTTGAAGAATTTGTTAATTATGCATATGTACTCTTAGTATAATATGCTAGTTGACAAATACAATTAAGTGTCTATGTAGTAAAATGCAAGAATAGAGTACAATTGTCTGTTGGTGATGTCTATGTTCACTTGTATAAAAGAGATATGAATCGTATTATTGGATATAGACGTCTCACGGTGAACCAATTTTCACGTTAAATGAACAATTTTTGGTGACACGCAACAAAAACAATCAATATGAAACAATGATCGATGTTTAATTTAGGTGGTTCCTTTCCTACGACTGAACCTTGGCGAAGATAATAATAAGGCTAAAGTGTCATCCCGCACCCTGAACTATCGGAATAAATGTTATGAAAGTTCAGGGTGCCGACATATTCAAAGCCTCAAACAGTTGCCCTTGGTTCGCAGCACCATCTCCGTACATGAAGAAAGAGACATGTTTTCCTTTGAGTACTTCAGGGCAAACGCCAATCCAATACCTAGCGGAACTTGAGCCCCTACGATCCCATGGCCGCTGAAAATTCCATTCTCCTTCTTATAGAAGTGCATGGAAACTCCTTTCTCTTTCGATCACCCATCCTTTCTCCCAAAAGCTCTGCAAATGTTTCCAGTAGCGTTCCGCCGCGGGCGAGGTAGGTGCAGTGGTCCCTGAAGCGGCAATAATGTAGTCCTTTCTGGTAATCGCGTCGTAGAGGTGGCAGAATCCGAATAAGCTTCGACTTATAGAGCGAGTGGGAGGCAATCTCCATCTCTACGGTGCGAGACGGAGGATCGATGCTGTGATTGCTGAAGGGGAGGCTGGTCTCCACGGCGATTGGTGGCGAAGTCCGTAGACAGGTGGAGGATGTAAGATGTCGCCGCGGATAGCGGCTTCAAGAGACTACCGGTGTGCTGTGTGGATAGTTCCATTCCGACGTCCAATTTGATTCCCAGCTCCGGCAAATTTCTGGTATGACAGATCGAATATGCAAATCCTCGCTTCTTAATTACGGCAAGGTAGGGGGTTTGGTGAGCAGAGCCCACTACGGTCTTTCTTCAAAGCCGGTAATATGGTTGGAACTTGGCCGACAGATTGCATGTCAAGCATCTTCATAGCGGCGATGGCGCAATACCGGCCAAGTTCGAGAGCGGATCCTTGTTGAGCTTATTCCCCGCTCTCGAGATTTCCAAATTAGCCAGGAACGTCAGGATCAACGCCGACGGTGACAAAATCACTGATGCCATCAACGCGCAGTCGAAGAAGTCGAAGCCGAGGCCAAGATTAGCATATTATTTCCTGACGGAGGCGTAAATCGGTTCTGGCTTGGTCAGAAACGTGAGGGAGGAAGACATGAGCGCAGAAAAAAAGAAAAATAAAAGTCCATGTCATCATATATAATTACATGTTACCGGAAGGTAACTCGCAAAAAGTTCTAGATGGAAAAAAAATGATTGGTAAATGAATTGGAATGGATGTTATGAAAGTTCAGGTTGCGGCATAAATAATCTGTTATAGTTTAGGGTGCGGGATGACACTTTAGCCAAAGTTTGAAGAAAAGATTAATATAGTTTATCTTATAATATATTATACTGAGCATGTTGTGTATTTAATTTGTATATATTATTCTTGAATATAAAGAAAAGTTGGTAGAAGATTCAAGTTGTGCAGTCATATATAAATGCAAAAATGAAGATGGAGCATATACTTTAACTTTAATTTCGCGATTATATGTATATTTCGCTTCCCCTTATAATTTATCGTCAAATCATGTTTATGTCTATTACCTAGATGATCTTATATTATGTGTGCTTAATTAAAAATTGTGTTATATATCCCTTTTTATTCATTTTTGTACATAGTTTCCTTCCCCACATAGAATTACATGCACTCCGAAACCAAATTAAATGCGGAGTATCTTCTACTAAAACAACATGTGTGGTCTACGTACTTTATATAATAAAAAGTCTAGAATTTCTCACAAATTGCCACCTAAAGATAAACAAGGTGTTTGGTAAATAGTAGTTAGCTGATTGGATCAGTGACTTTGACTAGTTGATTGCTTATTGTAGAAAGATATTTGGTAATTAAGTATTAGCTGATAACTGATTATATGCAAAGTGACTTTCTCAAAAAGTTGAGTTATGAGCGGCGTTTTGAATTTTAGCGTTTTGGAGTAATAAGTTGTTACAAAAAGCTAATTAATCAAACACTTATATTGATTGTTTAATCAAATCAACAACTGATAATGGTCAAATAAACCAAAATTAACTGATAAGCTAATTATGTTACTAAACAAGGCCAAAGGGATGTTTCAAAAACCTAGCCAGGTTCTATCCTATCCCTTCCCATATATCAGTCCAGGTTAACTACATGCATGATGTTCATATATTTAGGGTGCATTTGCCGGCAGTGCAGATTCTGTGGTGTGGATACGCAAATCACTTGCATAGAAAGTTGGCTACGATGCAGGAAAATCCGACTATATGGAGTCCGGATCTCTGAAGGGAAATCCGGTTGTATGGAGTCCGAATTCATTATTACTTTTTTTGTATGAGGCGAAAGTAATTTGACTGGACTTGTTCTCTTCCTACATATTTTTCTTTCTTCTCTGACGTGACGGATGTGAGAGTTTCTCTTCCCAAGCATTTATGGTCTTCCCAAGCAATTGTGCTCTTCCCAAGTAATATCTCTTTTTGAGAGAAGAATAAATACCATCTACCCTTACTCATCTTCCCATATATTGAAGAAGAGTAAATACCAGCTAAGGTCCCTCGAGTTTGATGGTTTCACCACCTATAGTCCCTAACTTTCGTAATTACCATTCGTGGTCCTCCGAGTTGCAAAAACTGACCTGCTATCATCCTACCGTTAGTTCTTACCATCTAAGACGTCAAAAGCAAGGGTAGAATTGTCATTTGGCATATATATTTCTTTTTTACGTATTTTATTATCTCCTCGTCATTTTCTTCTCTCGCCGGCGAGCAGAAAACGAGAACCAGTGGATCTAGCGACGCTCTCATTTTTTCCGGGACCTCCGTCTTCCGCGAGCAGGGCACGACGGCAACAAGCAGATCGACACGACACCCTCTGTTTTCGCGACTGATCTCTCTCTCTTAGTCGACGGCGAAGATGGGCCAGCGGCAAAAAAACACGACGAACGACGACCTTTGTTTCTTTCCGGTGAAAATTTGACGCTAGGCGAGCAGTCTGGCGACGGTTGACGATGGTCGCGGCTGAGCAGTGGCTGCCGTCGTGGTGGTGGGTGTTTCGGCGAACTATCATCTCCAATTCAACTTATTGATTCAACTCTGATTCTCAATTTCACGAAAAATAGGTCTGATTGGCATGTCTGATACAACTCTTTCTTGTTCCAATTGTTAGCCTTCACCCCGTTTTCTTCGATTTCATCATGGTAAAATCTCCACACGCATCTTTCCACATATGGCTTTCAAAATTGATTGTTGGGCTTTTCAAGATCAAGACTTGGAATTGTTGGGTTTCAGAAATTAAAAATCACAAAATCGTTGGCTCCATTTCTGGGAAATCAAGAACCTCCACCCACCCACTTCTGTCTCCACCTTCTGGGAAATCAAGAAAGTAATTCTGGCAACAAGTTGGTGAAGAAATCGTCCAAGACGGCGGTGAAGTGGGAGAGATTCTTGCATAAGATGGTGCTCAGATTATTGTTGGTGGACCTGGTGACGAGAGCGTTGCGCGCACCCAAAGGAGAACGCTCTGGCGATTTGCGAGAAATCTTGCAATTTTGACGTTTCACCAATTTGATGCGGTGTACTTCGCCTATGGTCAGTCGGTCACAATTCTGATGGTCGATAGAGATCCTCCAGAGCAATCGCCTGGTCCCAGCATGATGATCGCCACCATCAATTTAGCGATCGACGTCCATTTGCAAACTCTCGCATCGCGATCCAGTCCTTGTCGTTAGGTGCAATTCCGACGATGAACGATCGGAGGACGTAATTCGTGATAGGGATGCAATTGAAGGATGAAGCCACATCTGAAAACAATGATTTTAGTAATCATTCAAATGGGTATATACGATTCCGGCTAATTTCGCCCTATACGGTGGAACCCCCACCTCCGGTTGTGTAGCTCAGTCGGAGCACCATCACTTGCGGCACTACAAGGGATCAGTATGTAAAATGACACATTTACCCCTATTTTTGACGGCTTAGACGGAAGGAACTAACGGAAGGATGGCAATAGGTCAGATTTCGCAACTCGGAGGATCACGGATGGTAATTATGAAAGTTAGGGACTATAGGTGGTGAAACCATCAAACTCGAGGGACCTTGGCTGGTATTTACTCTATTGAAGAATCAAGTCAGAATCAATACTCATTTTCGCATCACGTAAAGCATTCACAATTTTTTTTTTTTTCATTTGGAGACACAAGTTCCTCCTTTCTCTTCTCTACACAACATCTTCCCATTTAAGAATCAAGTCAGAATCAACCAATCTCCCAAACTCTCCTTTATCTTCTCTCTACACAGCATCTTTAGGTATGAAAAAAAACCTGGTAGTACTTATTTTTTATTTTATATTTGAGTTACTAGATTTATTATTTCGTTATGATGTTTTATTGTATATTATATTGCATTTTAGCATATTATTTCCTGTTTTAGTGGTAAAATGATGTTTAGGAAAAAAAATTCAGATTTCTTGAATTAAGTGTTTATGATATTTTTAACACAGTAAATACTAAAAATGTTGTATGGTAGGTACTGTAATTACTCGTAGTTTATATATATTTTTTCGTAGTAATTTTTTTTAAATATGGTTTATATATATATATTATATATATATTTTGTTTAAAAAAATGAAAAGATGATGTTAGTTGTTTAAAAAAATTAATAGTCACCCGTTAGTTGTTTAAAAAGAAAAAATCATTGGTAGTGGCAATGCTTGTATATTGTATTATTTTTGTATTGTATTGTATAATTATTGATGAATACATTCGTCGCATTTCATAAAAAAAATGTAATTATATGAATACATTCGAACCTCCTTGGTCCGAATGTATTTAAAAACAACATATATTATATTTATATATATTATATATATATATATATATTATACTATATATATATATATATACATATATATATATATAAAACGCGACTCCAGATTATTGATTCTCTTTAATTTTCCTGACAGACAGCTTCAAACCCCAACAAACTTTTGTGAAATGGCTTTATCGTAAATGTAAAATTATATTATGAAGATAAAATCTCTTCCAATGAAACTTTATCGTAAATGTAAATTATATTCGGACTCCAACAACGTTATTGGACTCCACACCTGATGTTACAATGCATGCATGTTTTTTCGGATGTATGCTAATAAATGTATGCTCCACAAGTGTTGTTGCATTTGTTCTACTAAAGCATTTGTTCTGATTCTACTAAAGCATTTTTTTCGGATTCTAAGCCATTTCACAAGTTTTTATTCTCAACAGATTTGTGTTATTCAAAGTTCCTTCCCAAGCCACTTCTCAAGCATTTAGATTGGATCAGCACAGCATCTTCCCAAATATCTTCTCAAACATCTTCCCCAAACATCTACAATTTTGCAAATTCAGGTAAAAAATAATAATTTATATTTGAGTTCATATACAGTTATACAATTGGCGTTTCTTTTTTTTTTTTTTAATGTATTAAATGCACTTTTCTCAAAATTTATTTTTTAATATATTTTTTTTCTGAATATGCAAAATTGTTAGATGAAGATAAAAAACGCACAACACAAACAAAATTTATTCTGTTTAAGTTCAGAATTATTTTATTTTGATTATGCCCTCATATTTAAGTAGTACGTTCAGTATTAATTATATTTAAATCGGAGTGATGAGGTCTGAACTAAAAAAAATGTCATAGAAATATGTTAAAAAGAAAATATAAGCGTAGGTAAAATCTCAAAAATATTTATTTATGTACTTGAAAAATGAATATTGGTACAAACACATGTTATAGTAAAAGCAGTTTATATATATATATATTTTACGTTTAAATGCCAGTAATTATTTATGATATTTGTAAAGTCAAAAATTATTTTTTTTTTTATTTGTTTCCATACGATTTAGTATTGTATTATAATTATAACCGGACTGAGGAATTCCGAAAAAAAAATCTGCTTTTTGGTTCGATTTAAAAAAAATTCGACTTCATTAATCAAGATTTAAAATTCCGATTTTCGGTTTAATCATCATTAAACTTGTCGATTTCCGGAATTGTATGTAAAACTCGGACCCTAATGGTCTGAGTTTTAGAGTTTTACAAATTTAAAAAAAAAAAAAAAAAATTGTAATTCGGAGCATTTTTGGGTCTGATTTTCAAATATTTTTTTTGTGAAATTCGGACCAAAATGCTCCGGATTTTTGCCTGTTACATATTTTTGTTTTATGCCTGGTACATATTTTTTATGTAGTTGAATTTTTTATTTATGTAGTGCCGTGTTGTTTAATGCGTAACTTGTTGTTTCGAAGTTGTCTAATAATGTTTTTATTTGTACGTATTATGATTTTGTTTTGATTACAGGGTTATGACAAATGAGCGAAGTGCATCCCGGGCCGCTACAGGATGGTGCTTTACATTTCAAACCCGTCACCGTAGTAGGGCAATTTGGACGGATCAACGTATTACTATCAACTTTAAAGCTGTTAAATAACGTACTTGGCTAGGTGTGCAGCGTGCATTGATGGAAAGAGTCAAAGCGTGGCCCTGGAGTCGTGGTTTGTATGGTGTTCCAGTTGCCCAAAATTCGTTGGATCATGGGCATTATACTGCCTTTTAGCGCGATGGAGCCGAGGTCCACGCTTTCCACATGCCCTCGGTGAGTTGGAAATAACTCTTCAAGATGTTGAAGTTGTTATTGGCCTTTAGGTCGATGGACTTTTGGTTCGGGTGAGGATCAATGGCACTCCGGGAGAAGTCAAGTTAATGTGCGTTCAACTGTTGGATTTGAGCCTGCCCGATAGTTTTTATTCGCTGAAAAATTACAAGCAATGTCAGCGAATATATTCGCTGAAAAAATTACAGAAAGCGAATGTCATTCATACTAGATGTAGTAGTCATTCACAATATTAACGCAACACGAAATCGATTCGTCTGGATGATAAAAAAGGCTGAATATGATGGGTAGTATTCCAATATTAGAACGGAATCAATCTTCTGGGAAATGATAAAAGGACTGTATTCGCCTCGGGTAGAGGAAATAACTTGTGCGCATTGGGAACGTAAAAACGGTAACAAAAAAATTAATAATTCGGAACATGTTGTTCCAATTTTTAAAAAATTGTTGCTTTTGTAAAGGAATTAAATCGGACCGTCTTGGTCCTATTTTTATTTTTATAATTTTTTTTTCATTTATTTTCGGACTTCGGACCGTCTTGGTCCGATTTTTAATTTTATAATTTTTTTCCGTTTCTTTTCGGACTTTACCCTAACGTGAATAAATTTAATATTTCCGGGTTCAACAACTAATGTCAGCGAATATGGACTGTCTCTAAAAAAATTCTTTCCAACTTAAAAGAAGCAATGTCAGCGAATATATTCGCTGAAAAATTACACAACGAATGGTCATTCATACTGAAGGAGTAGTCATTTCATACTGAAACTCAATGTAAGGGAATTATTCTTTCATAATTTGTTTTAGGCTTATTTATAGCCTGCTCTACACCACAACTACGTGCTCACATTCAAGATTACTTGCTCAGATTGCATTTCCAATTCTACACTTCAAAGCATTCATCATCGTCGTCTGAACAATTCATATGGTAAGGTATAGTTTTATTTATTATTTTTTTTTTTAAATTCGTCTTTAACAGGAATATGATTTTTTTAGGGTAAAACGTATATTGTGTTTGTTGGTCGCCAACCGGGAATATATGACAATTGGGAGGATGCAAAACGTCAAGTGCATCGCTATAGCGACAACTTGTATAAATCATACAACTCCAGGGATGAAGCCATTCAAGCTTTCAACAGATTCATAAGTAGTCAACGACATGATTCCCGAGCATGCAGTTCTAATTCGCTTCAAGTTCCAGCACCGTTCCGAATACAAACCACATATTCAAATGAGGAAATCTTAGCTCGTATGCAGAGGGGAACTTCGCACGTGAATCACGGCACGCGGATGAAACTGGATGCAAATGTTGAGAATTTAAACATCTCTCTCAAAATACAGTTAACATAATGTTTGAATAAATATTTGATTGAGTTTATTCCATTTTGTTGATTTAGCATGTGTTTAAGTTTTATGTTTTGTACGCATAAACCAACCCTATCATACTTTTGTTCCACTACTCATTAATTTTCTAAAAGTTAATTTTTTTAGTCACAAAACTATCATAAAATTACTTTGTGATAGTGACTACTATTTCGTAAAGCTGCTGATGGACATTTAAATTGGAAATAATTCACTCTTAGTACACTATATAAATAGCACAATAGTATACAACAACTAAAGACTGATAGGGACATTTCAATTGAATTCATCAGACTCGTGGCACTACTAATAAAGCACAGTACTATCCAACCAACTAAAGCTGCTACCAAGACATTTTTAATATAATTAAACTCGGACTCTAGTACACTATATAAATACCACCTTACTATACCAACAACTAAATATTTAAACCACTACTGCACCACATACTCTCATCCGTATTACTTGCTTTCAACAAACTTTGCGAATCCCAATATCTAGAAAATCCAAATTCATTTTTCTCAAACTGCAATTTTATTAAATGGCAGCTATATCCTACATATGTATTATGTTTTTTGGAGTGGGGAAATACAAATCAGTGGGGCACCGCCGCAGATAATTATTTCACTTACAGCCTCGAGTAGTTCATTCCACATCCATCAAATATTGGACTCTTCCTATAGAGTTACTGATCAGACAAGCAATGAGATCAGCATTGACGACAATGTTGAGCTCGATTGCAAAGTGTAGTGGATGCTACAATGGGTGCACACACTATCTTACTGCACATTGTGCGCGAAAAGAGGCTGGACTACTTCATACAACAAACAATGACAAATGAGGTTACATGTGTACGTTTCAGACAAACGATATTTATGGTCGGGGGATTCGGAGTTAACGATGTCGATCACCGGAGGAACTATCCATCTCAGTCAACAAATGGTAGAAATGTTCTCAGAAAGTGACTGGAAACGTCTTCAACCTTATGAGATCCATACTGTCCGCGATGTTCAGGAAGTCGGAGGAACCGAATGACACACATGAGTCAGTTCCATTTGACTTCGTGATTCATATGAACGTAACTACTCAACTAATCGAGGTCTGGTCAACGATCCAGATTTGCGGTCCGTCTTACCACTCACGGATCCCAACCTTCCAACAACTGCATCGCATTACGGCTTTACGGAGAAGGGACGATGATTGGAAACCCTTTCATACGACCCATCCGACACAAGTTATTGCGAAAGAATAGTATTCTTTGATTTGGCCAACGCAAAAAAAGCAGTAGGAACATACTGCTTCACGACCGGGAACACTACCAACCCACAAAAAAAAAAAAAAAAAAAAAAAAGAAAAAAAAAAAAAAAACACAAATTGGAAGGCTCCTGTAACACATTATACCTACTAACCATCTTGCCCGTGGACATTATCCGCAAGAAGTTGCATGGGCATACTACGAAATGACAGGTCACGAAGTTACACTCAACCCCACGGAGTGCCAGTTTCAATTCACGCAGGGACCCGGACAAACTGTGCACCGCTCATTAATATGTGATTTGATCTTTCACAAATCACTGCGTCCACAGTACAAAATGCAAACACCTCCAGTCGATGTGAGGACAACGATATGGTGTCGACATTTCTTACCGGAAAGCTTGGTAATGCCAGACACAAATGCATTGAAATGCAAGTACAGAATTACCGGAACTTCGTAAATGACTACCACATTCTGCCGGCAGTTGCAACTGTCCAACCCAGGGACCATTGTGGAAATCATGACCACACATAACGCAGAAAGGGATACAGGGTACGCAAATTTTTTGTACGCATTTTGGGCGTTCAAACCCGCAATAGATGGTTTCCGCTACTGCATCCGGTTATTTGTGATGACGGTACCCACTTGTACAACCGGTACAAAGGCCATCTCTGCTAGCCTGCGGATATACCGCCACAAGGAAATCTATCACTGGCATATTCGATCGTGGACTCGAAATAATGCCAGTTGGACTTGGTTTCTTCGACTTCTGGCCGAAAATGTCTTTCCACATCACAATTCCATGTGCATCATATCGTCTCGGATAGACACGCTGGAATCGATGCGGCGTTTAATTTCGTCGAACAATTGAAGCGGGGCCGTGTCGAACGCCGTTTTGCCTAAGACACATTCGCAGCGATGTCATGTCAAAGGGTGACCAGAAATAGGCGTTACGAAAACTTGTGTGGGAAGCTGGTACTGCTGTGACAAGGGATCAATTCCTTCAACACATGCAGGCAATCCAAATCAAATGGCCCGCTGCATACGCCTATCTTGCCGACATTGATATCGATAAGTGGACATTATCTCACGACGATGGTCCACCGGTACGGCATCATGACGACCAATCCGTCTGAGTCACTAAATAATTCATTAAAGTGTTGTCGGATGTTACCCGTCACGGCAATAATCCGAATGACTTTTCACAAGTTACGAACTATGTTTGGCCGACAGGCGTACTGCGGGAGAGGGGATGCAGCAACACGTCCTACGATTCACGACTAACATTACGCGATGATTTGTCAGCTCGAAACAATGAGGCAAGCGGTGCAAGCGTTCAACGTTACAATGACGCCCTCAGAGTTTATGGTGTTGCCCTAATACTGGTTACGTTTCCAAAGTCAACAATATCACTTTCAAGTGAATCTAACGGAACGTACGTGTAACTGCGGCTTGTGGAACGTCAACGACTTACCTTGTGCACATGCGATTGCAACATGCAATTACCGAGGGCGAAGGATATCGGCCCCGATTAGGTTGCCAGAGTGTTGTACTTGGGTTGAAGAGGGGATTATCACAAAATCTGTTGGGTATGGTCGCGTCGGGGTAATTCTTTCGCCAGTAGGACGAAATCAATTCAGGGTGTACCTGGTCCAGTGGTTTACTGTGCCTTGTCCAGATTTGCTGCTAGCGCAACCAAATCAACGCGAGGAAGCAGCGCGCCCACGTAGGATATCCAAATGATATGGACTTCGGTTCAAATCGAAGTAGAAGATGTACGACAACTCATTCTTCCCCCAACTGTCCTACTTTGAATCATCAATAAAATAATGCTTGTTTATATTTTTAATTATCCAATTTTTTTATCTAAATTCAATTATAATATCAAGTATAGACAAATACTGAGCATGAACCTTCGTCGAATTATAATATGAAGTATAGCACATACTGGAGGCATGAACCTTCTTCGGCAAAAAAATATTATTGAATACATTCGTTCAATTCCTTAAAAAAAAAAATTATTATGATTACATTTGAACCCTAAGTGGTCCGACATGTTTTTAAAAAACAAAAAAAAAATATAAATAAAATATAAAACGGACTCTAAAATTTCGACTCTCTATCATCATAAACTCGGACTACACTATGTCGGTTTTCCTTCCTTGGGGTCCAAATATTGATTTAGCGCAATTCTCGTAACCAGCGAAGGTATTCTGAGTTCTTGTTTATGATTCGACTTTCAGTCGGGTGGCAGACTCTAAACGCCGCCATGAATGAAAAGCATGGCAGGCAGGAAAGCGCACGGGCAATACGTGCAGGGTGGATTTGGGTGGAGCTTGAAAGAAAGAGGGCATTTTCTGGCGTGAACAGAAAGAGGAAGCCATGAGAACCCAGAAAGAAGTTGCGCAGAAATAGTTGTTAATCAAGTGTAATATTGTGTAGGTCAAGGAAATCAGGGGAGAAACTCATAATGGGGTAGGTGAAGGTAGGAAAAGAGTAAAGGAGTAAGGTTCAAATTAGGCACTGAATATAATTTGAAAATGTTAATTAGGTCACGAATAATGAAAAAAAAATGTAATAATTATGCCATTGAATATTCCAAATGTATGTAATTTCATCTGATAAGTTACCATTAATTTTAACAGGTTACCTACTTACGTGACAGCTGAGTTTGACATTTTAAATAATTTTTAAATAAATTCTAATAATAATTTTTTAAAAAAATTAAAAAGAAGAAGAAGATGGTAAACATGTAAAATTTAAAATTTATTTTTAAAATTTATTATTAAATTTATTTAAAATTTATTACAAATTATTTAAAAATTATTAAAATCACAACTTAGTTGCCACATAAGCAGGTAATCTGCTAAAATTGATGGTACCTGATATCCGATAAAATTACATACATTTGGAGTGTTCAGTGACCTAATTGCACGTTTTTTGAGTGTTTAGTGACCCTAAACTGTATTTTTTTTTTTTGTTCAGTGATCTAATTGCATTTCAAGTTACGTTCCATGATCAATTTGAACCTTATTCAAAGAGTAAACCAAACAATTTAGTGATTATTTTATTATATTTATAGTTGGTAGTAGTCTAGCAAATTGGTTAAAATGGGATTTAAATGAGTAGCGTAATTAGGCTTTTAAATAAAAAAAATTAATTAACTCTTAAATTTTTTTTTTTTTTTTTTTTTTTTTTTTTTTTAAATGAAATTAGTACTTTTAACATGTTAGATAGCATGCAGGGAGAAGATGGTAAGATTGTAAAATTAGAAATCAGAAAATCTCTCCCTGGTACGAAGGTGTGTCTTACTCCCATTCACTCTCCCGATCATTCTGACAATTTGACCTATTCCATGCAAGTTGTGGCTCTTCATGGGTACCTGTGGGGATATTGACAAAATTTGTTGTGACTTTCTTTGGGAAGACACGAAAGAAAAGATAAAGATCCATATGGTGAACTGGAATGAAGTTTGCATGCCTAAGATAATGGAGGTTATGGATTCGAAAAGTCAAAGATAGTAACCGCGCATTCATTGCCAAGTTGGCATGAATATGGTCACCCACTCACCTGCTCGAATACATTGTGGGTCTAGGCAATGAGACAAAAACATGATAGAAATGGAAACCTTTTCACGATTAAGTGTCACGCGTCATGGATGTGGAAAAGCATTGCGAAGGGCATATCAACAATTAAGCTTGGTGCTAGTTAGATGGTTGGTAATGGAAAATCCTTATATCTTTGGTCATATTTGTGGGTGGACTCCAAACCCATGCATTAGCTTATACACAGACATTGACATTCTCAATGAACTTGTGTGATTGATGTGATCCTAGAGGATAAAACATGGGACATTCGTAAACTTCAGGAAATTATCCCAGACTGGTGAATTGATGAAATAAGAGGTATCTCCATCCTTGGCAGTGACACAACTTCAGACATGCTGACTTGGACGTCTTCCCCGTCAAGTAAAGTTGACAGTTTCTTCTGCTTATTGTGTCATTATAAGTGGTAGGGATGACGGCAAGACCTTGGATGGGATTGGAAGCTCAAGTGTATCGAGAGAAACCTTCGTTTGGCTAATGATGAAAGGGAGACTACTCACCAAGAATGACATAGATAGAGTCGAGCAGATAGTGGCGAGTGCCCGATGTGTCACCATGAATATGAATCCCTCCGAAATATGTTTATCGATCCCGCCTAAGGGAGATTGGGTCAAAATTGAACGTAGACATGGCAAGAAAATCTAACTATGGTCTGACTAGTGGGTGAGGATTGATCAGAGATTATAATGACAACTGGATTGGACTAACTACAAACTTTTCAGACTAAAAGTTCTGTGACTCATTTGACACTTTTTTTGAACATAAAAGAAAAAAAAAAAAAGAAAGAAAGAGGATATGCAGAAGTCAGAAGCTTCTGTAGTACGCATACCGCTATATAGAATCACCAGGATTTCGTCTTAAAATACCCGCGTTTTTCCCCCAAACCAATTCTCCGTCGTCCACCTCTGTCATCTGGTTTCTCATCACTTCACAGTTCACAGCCTAGGGTTCAGCGGAATCACTGTCCCTGTTGCCGCATAGATTTCAGTATCCGGCGGAGATGGGGAAGGGCAAGAGGAGCGCCGCCATTGTCATTTCATCATCCGACAATGACGAAGAAGGAGACCTTTTATCGAAATCGAATCTCCGCAACTCGAAGCTGAAATCGAATTCGAAGTCGAAGTCGGCGTCTGTTCCGAGAAGGAACCCTAAGAGAGCGAAGAAAGTCCCGCTTTCGAGTTCGCTTCCGCGTCACTCCAAAAATCACAGTGGGTTCGACGAGGTGAGCTTCGGCATTCGATCACTTCATTTCCTTTTTAACTTATGCTTATACGTTTTAGCTATTAGTATGAAATCAATGCACTGTAGTACTTCATTTAACTGGAATGAGCGCAACCGTTAGGTGAAGAAGTGCATTTCTAGAAGGTTGAAATACAATCTGGTCAGCTCATTCCCCCGATAGCTTTCCTTGACAACTTGTTTAGCATGCTGTAAATGGTCTGCTACATTATGTGATGGTCATGCTCTGCTGCTCTTGTGCTTGTATTGACCTTTTTGCCTTACATTGGTAGTGCTGGGATTCTGTGAGGTGACAGTCATAGAGGGATTTAATTTTTGGGATCGTTGTTTATGTTTTTGCTTAACCTTCTGTTCATAAATTGTGATAATGCTGAATGCAGATAAAAAGGTTTTGTGAAGAATTTGACATGGGGTTCAATGAGTTCAAGGTATCTACTGGTATGCTAATTTAGATCTTCAGCATTAATATCTGTTTGTTGCATTTGATCTTTTTATTTAGCAGACCTTTTGAGAGAGAGAGAGAGAAAGAACAATAATAATAGCAAATATAATGCTTATCTTTTAACACTTTCAGTATACTTTCACCCATGGCTAGTTCTCTGGCAGAACTTTCTTTAACGCTTCCACTGCTGATTCTATATTTCTCTTAATCTTTTACAACCCCTTTAAGTTCCATAGTTGGTCAACTAAAGATTAAATTATATAAAAATGGAGTAGGTCATGATAGCAGCACTGACTTGTGGGTTGATAAATACAAGCCTTGTTCTCTGGAAGAGGTTGCTGTTCACAAGAAGAAGGTGTGGACTGTTTGAATTCTACAGTATCTACTTTTGATTGTTTTCGCAGACACACTTTACTAATTTTTCTCTAGCTAAAACACTTCTGATCTTGCAGGTTGAAGAGGTCAAAACATGGTTTGAGGAGAGACTGATAACTAGAATGGTACTGATGTCATTATGAAAGAGGCAAACATGACTTGCATTTCATTCAGTTTGTGTCTTTTCCTGGACTTAATGTTTCATATAACTTAATCTGTTTTAGTTAACATCATACTAGACCATTATTAGTCTTACATTGGAGACATTCAGCATAGGGTAAATAATATTGCATCGTCAGTTCTGTTTTTTTAGCCATACATTTATGTTTGATTGAAAAACTTGATGCCATGAGACATGTGAATATTTGATGCTTTCTGATGGATTTTGAATAATGTTTATAAAACTTTTTGTACTTGTCTGCTTCGGGACATTGTGACTGTTGTGTCTCTTGAGATTTAATATTGCTATATACTGGGTGCAGGATAGTTCCTTTAATAATGTTCTTCTAATTGCTGGACCTGCTGGAGTTGGAAAATCTGTAAGTTTTTTTTTTATATTTATGAATCAATTTTGCTGCATTTGAAATTATCTCTTGATCTTTCCACTCACATGAGTATGGATTGCTGTTTGACATCTCTAAGGCAACTGTTCATGCTATTGCATCACATCTTGGAGCCACTATTTGTGAATGGAATACTCCCACTCCGACGATTTGGAAAGAACATTTGCATCATTCCAACTCAGGTATTTTGCACATGTACTTTATATTCACACAACCATTGGCATTGCGCATAATACTCGTTTATGAATGCCTGCAAGAAGAGACATCTGTACATTCTCGTCTTTATTCTGGTTAGTGTGTAGTTAATAGTTATTCATTTGGTTATTTTCACAGAATGAAATTGAATCATGTCATTATCTTTCATTTATGAATGCCCGCAAGAGGAGGCACCTGTAAATTCTGTTTTTTTGTGTGTGTGTAGTTTACATTTGGGAATTGCCATGGCTTAATATGGAATTATGTTTCTCCTCATGTGTGGTGTGTAGCCACTATCTCTTGTAATGATTGTAATTTCATTGATTTGATCTAGGCCTACGGTACATGTCCAAGTTGGAAGAGTTTGAAAGTTTTGCTGAAAGGACGAGAAAGTATGGATTAATTTCCTCATCTGTAACTGGACGACCACTAGCACCAGTTATACTCTTAATTGATGATCTTCCAGTTGTAAATGGAAAAGTTGCTTATGAAAGGCTTAATAGGTGCTTAACTCTTCTTGTGCAATCAGTTCGTATTCCGACAGCCATATTGTTCACAGAATATGGCAAGGTTGACTCTGCAGACTTCAACATGCGCTACCCAGAGGAACTCCTTCAGTCTCTTGAATATGCTGGAGCTTGTAAGGTTGCATTCCTTAAACTATTTAAGATGCAGCTTAATTCCTTCTAGTCTGTTGGTTTTTAACTAAACTGTAGAAAATTTCAGGTCACCTTCAATCCAATAACAGTCAATTCTATGAAAAAAGTTCTTGCAAAAATATGCCGAATGGAACAGGTTGAAGTTAGTGCTGATTCAATTGAAGCAATAGCAAAAGCAAGCGGAGGTGATATGAGGAATGCAATTACATCTTTACAGTATTTCTGCTTGAACCCGCATCCAATGCCTTCTCTACCTTCCTCCAGTTGTTACTCTGTTCCTTCAAAAGGAAGCTCAGATGATGTCAGTACTTCAGATGATTGGATTTCTTTGACATTTGGCAGAGATGAAACCCTTTCTTTATTTCATGCATTGGGGAAATTTCTACACAACAAAAGAGAGAGTGAAGATACTGGTGCATCAGGTATGATAAATGAATTTTATATTGGCTTAATGGTTTTTCAAGTTTAAATGGGGCTGACTTCTGAGGATATCGACTTCATTACCCAGTCTACAGGAATAATAAATTTTCCTTCTTTTTATCTTTTATTTGTTAAGTAGTATATTTAGAAAACCTTTTCTCTCCTACATGCATGCTTTGATTGCCTTCAGAAAGCATAAGTTTCAGAAAAATGTAAATCAATGGTAAAGTTTATCTGAAGTACAGCGTAACTAAATATTGCTGAAGTCAGACCTGTAAAGGCACTTTAGAAGCCCTTTATTAGTTGACATGGAATTGTCATTCTCTTCATTTATACCAAGGAATAAAGATGAAACCATTCCCAATACATAATTACAGTTGTTGGAGTTTGCAAACTGCAGATGAACTTTTTTGACTACTTGCAGGTGATGAACTCATTTAGACATTGCTGCAAAAGCTTGCAGTTACAGATCCTCCTTTCACTTTGAGTCTTTGACCCCACTTTAGCCACTAATAATAGATTTTTCCTGCACAATCACTTTCTAACTGTCATATTTCAGTTTTTCAGATTTAGAAGTATAACTGTAGTGTCAGATGTTAGATAATTTGCTGTAAACATTTTTAAGATGCTGTTTAGAAGTAACTTCATGATCTATTCTAAATCCTTAGAACGTTACATGCTGTGAATTAATCTCATTCTGTTTAGTTACATGTTCCAGATAGAGGTATATTTGTTTTAAAGGAGAAATTCATGCGCTTGCCGCTAAAGATGGAGGCTCCAGAAGTTGTTCTTTCTCAAGCACATGGCCAAGCAAGGCCTATTACTGATTTTCTGCATGAGAATGGTAAAATATTTGTATTTGAATTACTTAGGCTTTTTATGCTTTATTGCATGAAATACAGAAATAGTGAAAAAACTCTAAGGAGCCTCATTACTACCTGTTAATGCTTTCTGGTTTATAGATAAGTTCATTTCAAAGTAATCATTTGAATTCATCTCATCAAGTAATGAAAAGCTCAAAAGTTTGCCTTTGGCTAATTGTTGAAATTTATTTACGGACATCCTACTGGCGGTAAAATGAGTTCCTTGAATATGTACTACAATTGTGACATGAAAGGCTTTTCCTAAACATAATTCATGAAAAATGGTGCACTGATGAAAGTTAGGAAGTTTCTTTTGATTTTTTTTTTCTTTTATTCTTTTGGACTCTTGGCTTTCTTAAATAGTCTTTATTTTCTCCTCTCTTTTCTTAATAGTAATTTCTTTACCTTAAAAAAATGGTTTGAGCTTGCATCTTGAGAATCTTGGTTGAATAGGAAATTTATGATTTAAATGAAATACTAGCATGTCAGTATATCTTTATATCAAGTTTATGTATATAGAAGAGAGATAAAACTATGAAGTTACAAACAATGGGTATTGGTTTTGAGCACGTGTTTTATCATCTTCTTGCAGTGTTAGACTTTTTAAGCGAAGAAGCTACAGATGATGCCTGGGTTGTATCATCTTATTTAAGCGATGCTGATATCCTTCTTGCATCACCCAATGAAGCCAGAAGTTTGAGGACTCAGAATCTTCTACAGTTAGCTGCTGCTTCAGTTGCTACTCGGGGAGTGGTCTATCTGGTACTTCCTCACACCATCCAGGTATGGTGTATGCGTATCCCGATTGCTTTTTTAATATGAAGTTCACCTTAGAATATGTTAGTATGGTAAGCATGCAGGGTGCATGCCATTCGACGGCCAAAACTTCTTTCTGGCAGAATGAGCATTCCTTGTCGGCAGAATAAGGTTATTATTAAGAAGGGCAAATATCAGATATATTTTCTTGATGTGCTTCTGCAGTAAGGCTTTTTATTACCTTTTTCCTTCCCGTCCATTTGTTTCTTTGTTGGTCATTTCTGTGGAATTCTCTGATTACCTCACAGGGTCAAAATGTGAGCAGAGAGGTTATATTGTAACAGTGAATACATGTCCTACACAGTTGGTAATGTGCAAACCAGAGCTTAAACCTGCTTCTTAGATGCTTGGCATAGAGCATGTGGGATTTGAAGCTGAACAATTCTTCTGGACGGACACGATTGGAAATGACTGCCAATAGTTTGTCTTTGGATGATAGAAGCGAGGACATATCGATGATGAAATAGAAGATTGTATATTGCTTGGACAAATTTCCTGGGGTCATAGAGTTCCAAATTTGATCTTGTCACTTTTAAATATGTTGTACATAGCTGAAATATTCTGTTAGGTTTTTTTCATTTTATTCCTGATAGAATAGCGCCACCGGTTTTTGTAAGTTTTTGAGAAAAACCTTTGTTTCCGGTGGCCTCTAAGAAGTTCGGCCTAGTATAAGTTTGCATGTTGGTCAAGCATTAAAGCTTCCGAGAACCATCAAGGCCTCATTTCTTGGGACTGGCCATCCTTGACACCCCCAGCCAAATTGGAGTAATGGATTAATTATTTGGTTCAATCTCAAAATGTTTCAGAAGATATACCACTCATTGAATCAATAAAAATAAAGAACGATGGTCAATGAATATCACAATACATTGTTAATATCAAATTGTATGGATCATGAAATATCAAATACATTTTAATTGTATGGATCATGAATATCAAATTTACATTTTTAATATATGGATCTATGAATTCAAATACATTTTTATTAATATATTAAAAATACATTATTTTATATTGAAATGTAACTTTCTTACATCTATAATTTACCCTTAGTATATTTAAATATAATTTTATGCATGACCCCAAAGTTCATAGTTTTGAAATAATACTATGGCATAGTAGGCTGCCTAAATTTAAGATTTGTGATGTGCATATTGAATACTACGGAGACAAAAGATGCGTTATTCATGGATTTCATCGGATACTATCCAACCAACACTCTCCACTTAATGACGTGAAGTAGGCTTAATAACATAAAATTATATTCTCGGAATTATGGTTTTCATCTTTTATTAGATTACACACTTAGTTCGATAGTATTTTGGAAGAAAAAATCAATGTTCGAACATAAGATTATGATTTTGGTCTTTAAAGGTCAATGTTATGTTGCTACATCTAATTAGAAATCTCAAAGTCTAAATTTTTTGATCCGTGGTGACTCTAAAGGTATCAATTGACTATTGTAGTTTACTAAGTTCTTAAAATTTGTACATATTAAAATTAATATGTACTAAATATATTAATATATTACAGATTGTAGTAAGCACCCGACCTTAAAATATTATTAATAATTTTAATAAATATATTATGTTCAAATTTTATCATTAGGAATTCACACATTAATATATTATTAAATAACAATATTTTATATATTATATTAATGAATAAAAACCTTATAGGGTATATTTTTAATAACACTATTTCCGTGCATCGCACGAGATCTAATACTAGTGTATAATATATTATATATATATATATATTGATATATTATAATATAAATATATATATATATATTATTATATATATATAAGATATATATATTATAAGTCTATAATATATATATTATAATAAATAAAATTATTCAATTAAGGTTAATGATCAGGTCGCGGGTTTCAAAGCCCATAATAGAGATTAGTATACGCGATACTGCATACATCATTGGAAAGACCATTTCACGGTATTAGGGGGAGTTATGAGCGAGTGTGAATCTACTATCTACTAAATTATATAAGAGTAAATATTATTAAGGTTCTAATGAGAATATAAAATACGTTGATG
Source organism: Ipomoea purpurea (assembly GCA_009835305.1). NCBI lineage: Eukaryota > Viridiplantae > Streptophyta > Magnoliopsida > Solanales > Convolvulaceae > Ipomoea > Ipomoea purpurea. The sequence continues at coordinate 31,403 of VALG01005224.1, forward strand.
ATGGGGATATTGGAAATGACTCAAGAATAGATACTTGGGGTCTAAGAGCCCATAACCAAGGGCCCAAGCGCCAATGACATGGGGGTTAGCACAAAGCCCGTCTTCCACTGCAGAGATGGCAACAAAAGATGTTTCTTCTTCATCCACATTGGTTCATCGTCGTCACGAGGGACATATCTACTGGCTTCGTGAGGTATGCCTAGGTACATTAATCGAGGGCAAAACAAAAAGTAAGCCAAACAATCAAGAATTTAGGAGCTAAAAGTCAAGCAATAATAATATAATTGAAAAATCTAATATGGGCAACGTAACACGTCAAAACCACTGGTCATTACACAAATGACAAAGACTACCCATTTGAATTTTATCTCACTCCGATGGATAAATTCAAAAGAGTTTATAAATACCTCCATCCATATGTATCGCGTACCTGCTCTGTATCCGGGCGAACCGTTGAGAGAGGAATTATTCACGAGCATTACCGACCTTGGAGTTAACGGACCCGACATACTCCATACATTGTATGGTAAGTGCACTAATTATCATGTGACAATTGTTATTGTGTCACAAATTACTCTTTTATGCTTCATGGTGATGTGAACTGTCGACGTCTTCCGCTGCCGTGGCGGAGAATGTGGACAAGCAAACCACGAAAGAAGTGATCGAGATCGAATGTCTGGACGACAAGTTGGAGTATAAATATATAGAATGAGGGTAGTAAAATAGTAATTTTATTATCCGGGGTGCTAGGTCTAAAAAATGAGGGGTAGTAAAGTACTAATTTAATTTATTATTCGAGACGCTAGGTCTAAAAGAATGGGGTTAGTAAGTAGTGATTTTATTACGCGGGTGCTAGACCCAAAAAGAATGAGGGTAGTAAAGTAGTGATTTTATTACACGAGACGCATAAAAATAATAATGTCGTAGTGTTCTTGTTGGAAGTCAGGACCAAAGCTATCGACTAGGATGTATTGTAAGGACTAGGTAGAGTGATGTCTAAATGGAGACAAGGATGCCTTTATAGTGTTGAGACTTCTCAAACGCTTGACAAATATATGACCTTGGTTATTCTTCATTCTTTGACCATGCATTTGTCTCATCTTACCCCACTACTTTGTCGCCAGTTCCAAAGTCAGAATAAGTATAGGTTGTCGTGCTTTTATATACATGACATAGAGTAGTTTGGCGAGTGGGGGCTCGTGCTACCGTGCTTGAGATCCTCCTTTAAGCTCAACAAGACCTATCCTTCACTATTCTTGAGTCAAAACCTTCCAATAAAAAAAAAAAAGTCTCGGGATCTCATAGCCCAATCAATAATTTCATATTAACGCGAAATGATTACCTAGTATATAATATTACTAATATATATATATAGGATATATATATATATAGTATATATATGTATATATGTATATATATATTCATTTCCTCCTTTTGATCCATTGTTCAAAAAGTACGGGAGGGAAAGATGCAATGAATAATTGATTTTATGATACTAAATGATTTGCATCGAATAGTATGATAAACAAAAATAGACAACATAGTAATGAGTATCAAATCAACTAATACGATACCAAAATCCTAAACTAATATGCTTGATTTTCAATGCGATTTATCTTTCTTGTCATGATTTCACCAACCATTAGATAAATAAGGGCCGGGGGGGGAAAAGTACGATTTACAACCCCTAAATCAGACGTATATATGATTTAATTTAGAACAGGAAAACAGTCTTCTACCATGACACAGAAAATATCAAAACTTTATAAATATCAGGATTTCAAGCGCAACGGTTAAAACCAACAAAAACGAGTATAATCATTAACAAAGGAATTTCCCTATTCAATTCTCAATATATTCGAAGTGAATTTGAACACCGGGCAGTGACAAGATGGATTGGTCCTGCTTGATCCAGGCTTTGTAAGCCGGGTTTGGCGTCGGAGCCGTGGTGGTTGCGGCGGAGACTGAGTCGCCGGAGGCCGGGGCAACGTCGACAATAGGCGGCGGGCACGACGTCTCCCCATCAACGTAGCCGAGAAGCTCCTTTCCACGGAGGAATGACACCAGCTGGGTTCGCAAGAATAAATAATTTCGATATGTGAACTTTATCGAAACAAAGTGT
>VALG01005227.1:0-16025 GCA_009835305.1 Ipomoea purpurea
TTGTAAACCACAGGGTTACAAATATGACTCCCAACGTGAGCATCTTATTTTTTGTTCTTGTTTTGAACGATCAACTATGGATAATCTAAGTTGATTTACATCCAGTAAAAATACTCAATAAATAAAAATGATAACGAAATTATATAATCAAAATTAATGTAAAAGCACAAGTGTTATAATTATTATGAGAAAAAAAATTGTAAATGTACAAACAGAAAAGATAACAAATAATAAAAAAATGAAAGAATTTGTAAATATATAACAAACTATGCACAATGTATATATTATATTTAAATGTGTTAACAACTAATAGGAATTTTTTTTTTTTTAAAATTTGAAATAATTTGTGAGTGTATAAGAAAGAAAACACAATGTACACATCAATATTGCATCTAGTAATAGTAACACGTTTCTATTCCTGTAAATCTGTAATAACTTCAAGGGAAAATGACACTTTTTCCCCCTAATTATATATTTATAGACTTTTCTCCCCTCAATTATTTGGTGTAAGCACATTAGTCCCCTCAATTATTTTAAAAGTGGTGGTTTTTCCCATGATATATTAAATTGACATTTACCCTTAAAGTAAACATTCTATATTATTTTACTTCTCCAACAAATTATTGTGTATATGTAGCAATGACCACGTTCGGTTCGAACGAACCGGACACTATAGCAATCGAATTAAAAGGTTTTGGTTATGATTCAGATCTAGAATCCAATATTTAGATTTCAATTTATTAAATTTATGAATCAAAAAAACTGGATCATGAACGTGAACCGGCGGTTCCGGATCCGGTTCACGATTTTGAATCGTCTTTATTTAAAATTTTATTTTATTTTTTATTTAAAAATTAGTCAAATTAACATAAATGTATTTTATTTTCAGTTCGCGGACATGAACCGGCCCATTCGATTTGCGATTTAATAAAACTCTAAATATCGCGTTTGATTTAAATTGTAATGGAATATTTGTTTGGTTGCTATTAGTATCTGTTGTTTTGAACCATTATAGTAATAATTTGTGGAGAAGAAAATAAATGAATATTTATTTTAAATATTATTTAAGGGTAAATATGCCATTTAAACATTTTAGGGGGGGAAATAACCACTTAAATAATTCAGGGGGGAAACAGTGTATATTATAACTCATTGGGAAAATAGTTGCCATTTTCCCTAACTTCAAAATCATTATATTTAAGATATTTGATATTTCCCTCAGCTCATTTTATGTTTCTGATTTAGTTAACGAACTTGACTGAAATTATTTTTAATACAATTTTCATAATATTAAGTTTAGTTATTAATATACAAAGTTTGTATATTTAGGAACTACACAAAAAATCAAATTAAAATAGTTTAAAAAATACTAAAGAAAATAAACAAAGAAGAAAGAGTTGATTTGACCAATGAAATAGCAAGTCATACATATTAAAATGAGACATGGATAGTTAACTTTATTATTGGTTGTATATAAACAATTTGCCTTTTTTATTTATTTGATCCAAATCAGCCAAGTACTAGTCTTACATATAACGTTGATGACAGATCAATTACCATTCAAATGGATGGTCCACAGGACTAAGAATGTTTGATATTAACTATACTAGGTTGGTGTTGGTTGGGATCGGACTTGTGCACCCATAGCTACATGAGTTTGAACATTTTGATACTCATACTTATTGTTTGTTGCCTAATTTTATATCCTATTATTAGAACCAATCCTTAGTGCCGCTTTTACTCTCTACTTTTGAAACAATAGAATCAAAATAAGGGAAAAATAAAACAAAAATTAAAAAAATCACTGGTCCATACATTAAATATGAAATTAACACACACACACACACACACACACACCAACACACACAACATATAATATAATATATATATATATAATATATATATATATTATATATATATATATATATATATATATATATAGTATATTAATATATATATATTATAATTATCTTAATTCTTATTTACTACCAAGTGATTCTCTACTTAAAGTCATTAGTTATTACAAATATTGATTCTCAATTCCGAGTTTACATGTTCAACGATTAAAACTCATTACTATTACCAAGCTATACAATTAATATATAATATATATTTATTATTATTATTTATTATTTATGTTATTAAAATTGCATGTGTTGAATTAGTCGAGTAGAAAGAATGATTGAGAAGAAGCGATATAAATTTGCTGTGCAGCAAATATGGGAAGTGAACTACTCACACCATGGAACATTACAATTGAAGTGATGCGATATAAGAGTCATCACAACCACAATAAATGTGAGATAAGGCATGTCTCAAACGTAAGGAAATGTTCAAGTGATTTTGTTTTTTTTTTTTTTTTTTGTTTTTTGTTTTTTTTTTTTTGTTTTTTGTTTTTTGTTTTTTTTTTTTTTTTTATTTTTTTTTTGTGAATGAGTGAGTATAAATAAACTTCACTATTATAGTAATAGTCTGCCAATAAATTTTAAAAAAAATATATTTTTTTTCTTTGAGAGATTTGGTACACGTGGTGCGTATTGAAGGATAATGAGAGTGTTTTCAATACTAGAAATATTCAAACATGTACCACTACCAATTTGAAGAGTGTCATTGCCGCATGTGGGTTTCACTGGTTTGCAGTGAAGAAGATCTAGGTGGACATTGATGTGTAACTCTAGTTCATTGAAGCCATTCTGAGAAAACGGAGGCAGTAATCCCATCTGCATAAGTCAAATTTGACAGAGGGAACCTGAGTTTCCTGGTACACTGTTAGAGGCAGTACGACCAAATTTTGTAGATCTAAACACTTTAGAACCTTACCCGGACTGCTGTCCACGGTCTCGGCCTACTTTTCATTACCATGTCCACGACCACGATTTTGAGTAAAATTTTACTGTTCGAGATACGCAGTGGGGTGGTATTCATTGGTGCAACAAGTATTGACAGCTAGGCTGGAGGAGTGCTAAAGAAGACATCATCGACATATATAAGATCCATTGTGAGTGAGGTTATCATTGAATTAATCAATGGACAGGTTCCTTGGTAGTAATACCGAGAAACGTCGCGCCGAACTCAGGTTGGAGGTCCTTGAAAGATAGAGATTTTTTCATATAATACAAATTGGTCGGCCAGCTTCGACAAGTAAGTCTAATTAAAACCGTAACTTTAATTTGCCAAGATATTCCATCTAGTTCTGGAGTCTCCTGGCGCAAAGACTGCAATTGACTAAGGAAACTCAAGAACTTGCCAGAGAGAAGGACCCAAAGGCGTTTCAATAGCTAACCACAGGGGTGGTGGGACGTGATAATGACCACAACAACGTACATAACCTCATTGGATAGAGACGGTGAGATGAGCATTGACAAATATATGATCCTGATGGTACCAATTTGAACCATAGGATTGGTGGGATACTATAGGAATATCTATCCCGGAGCGTTAATAAAAAGAGCTGGACACAGAGGTTGTCATTGTACTATAACTTAGTGAAATCTTGCCCTCGAAGAAACGAAAACGAGATGGGTCTTCCAGAATAAATAATTAGGGGATGTTAAGTATTTATGGATACCAATAGTGATGGTGGTCTTAGGAGTATTTATGAATGGATGGAGGGTAGAAGATATATCGAACGAGGTATTGAGAATAGGACATTGAGTCACCGGTGGTTGGTGACGGCATAGTGTCATCGATGGTGGCAGTTGGGTTGGCAACCATCGAATTTTTTAGGTTTGCTGATATCAAATAAGAACAATAAATCTAGGAAGAATAATAACTTTGAAAGAATTAATTGTTATTGAATACTTAATAATAACAATATACATGAAGAGACTATTTATAGGAAATTAGGGATACGATGAATTTACAATGAAGAGTTAATTCCAGCAATGGTCTTCTGACTAGTGTGATTTTTCATAATTAGTCATCGAGTTTTAATTTGGACAAGAGAAAATTTCAATTTTGGTCCACTGACTATTGGGGTTGTGTTAATTGCAACACTTGATTTAAAAATGTTAATTTAGTACTTTGACTATGCAATTTCTATCAATTTTGGTCACGCCAGTCAAAATTGCCGGCCAAATCCACCAGAAAAATTTAATAGGTTAATTTATGAGGGTATTTTAGTAATTTTACTCTCTTTTTTCTTCTTAATGATATTTTCAATTTCCGGCGATTTCCGTATATTCGGTCGGGCGGATGACTTATTACTGTTAAGCACCAAACAATCCCGGGAATTCCCGGTTAAGCCCATCCCCTTTTTTCTCCCCTATCGGACAAGCTCATAGATAAAAACAGTTCCCCGCTAGCACTTCCTCTGCGGAACCCTGGCCTCCGCGAGATTTTCCAGTTATGCCTTTAAAATCGAAGGCGGTGCCGCAGGTTCGAGAAAGAAGCTGGGGTGTTGAGATTTTGCGATTGGTTCTGGAGACGGTAGATAACTCTTGAGCCGGATTGCGTTATCCGGTCTTGGCATTTTTGTGAAGTGCAATGTCTGAGATTTCTAGACATTCAAGCTGTGTGATTCGTGGCGAAAATGGTGGCGTACTCTGTATCCTTTCCTCGCTTTTATTTCATTCCTTATGAGATCAAAAACATAGATACTGAATCATTTTCATCAGGGAGATGTCTATACTGAGCATCGTGAAACCCAAAAATTAAGGATACAAATTAAGGCTTCAAATCATAGCAGCCCGGTTAGAAATAGCTCGCCGGAAATGGAGTTGGCTCGCTGGGGAAGAAAGGAAAAAAATTAAAATGACCAAAATACCCTCATAAATTGACTTATTAAATTTTTCCCGGTGAGATTTGGCCCGGCGTGACCAAAAATTGATAGAAATTGCATAGTTAAAGTACTAAATTAACATTTTTGAAAGTCAAGTGTTGCAATTAACACAACCCCAATAGTCAGTGGACTAAAATTAAAATTTTCTCTTTGGACAATTTAAACACTTACTTTTGAAAACTTTCCAATGTTGGTCCTTCCGTTAGATGAAAATTAAGTGGAAGTTAGTTTGAGGGGTAAAGTAATAATTTTGCAAAATTCATCAAGACATTCTCCCTTCCATCATTGTATACGCGACATGGCCCTAAATTCACTATGTATATGCAAGCAACAAATGGCAAATGGCAGTGGTGATAGAAAATTTCAATCTGTTATTCCAAGATGTTGATTGGTGCCGGAAATCCCCGACGTCGTCAACCGCTTCTCCGATATAATTGAGTCCAAGGTCTTTCCGCCCGAAAGTGTCGGAATAGAACGGCGAGGGAAGATGATGTTTTCACGTTTGTTGGAAGCGGTTAAGAGGTTGGCGAAGCTGAGGGATGGATTCGCAAAGTTTCCGGACCTCACACCCTCGCTAAACCGGACCAGCATAGTCTTGCATCTGGCGATAGCGTTCTTAGAAGACAAATTCCGGTACTTGTTGGAAGTTTCAAGAAACCAAATTTGGGTTAATCATTATAAGCAGGCGGATGAAGAGGCCAATGGTGGATACGATGAGGAATATCCAGAAGATGTGGTGAGGAGAATGAAAGATGATGGTCGGCGCCAGGCCTTCTGTTTCTGCCTTTTTCTTAATGCTACAAAATTATTTCTTGCCCGTGAATCCGCTTGTGTTTCTTTTGCGCTTCATGTTGGGGTCCAATGGCAGAAGCATATTATGTTTTGGTTCTCATGTGGCTCAAAGATCAGATCGTTCCAAAAGACCAACCAATATGAGAAATAGCAGGGAAGATCTCGTAGTTTCCTGGTTTTAATTTATAGATGTTAAACATATTAAGTTAGCTATTGTTTGTTAATTATAAATGCATTATTATATGAATGTAGCGTGGTGCTTGTTGCTAGTGTTCATTAATATGCTCATGTCATGTGGGTCATGTATCATAGCCCAGGCAGTTTGACCCTCTGTATTTGTTGTTCCCTTTAATTTTTGTCATGATCAGGTTTGGTGGAGAGGGGAATCTTGTTCGTTTTATATGGGAAGAACATTGGGGTAATTGGAAGTTATTGGTTGAGGATGATAGCTAGATATGAGGCTTTGTGAATGACTGAATCTAGTGATAAAAGATATGTTGAGGCCTTAGCTTGAGGGTGGCGGTAGCAACAATGGCAGGGAGGCGAGCATCTGTAGAGCTTTCAATTGACTATGGGTAATGGTGGCGGAGGTGTGAGGCAGTGAAAATAAGGTTAGGGTAGATGATTATAGTGAAAGAGCTGAGGGTGAACTAAGTACACACCACGGCACTAACCCTGGAGAATATAATGGTACTAATTATACTCTAAATAGGTGAAAATTACTACTTTACCCCTCAAAACTAACTTTCACTAAAACGGAAGGATCAACATTGGAAAATTTCAAAAGTCAAGTGTTTAAATTGTCCAAATTAAAAATCAAGAATTAATTGTGAAAAATCAACATAGTCGGGGAGGACTATTTCTGGAATTAACTCTACAATGAATATATAAAAAGAATCATTATAGTGTGATTAGGAGAAAAAGTCATAATAGAAGGTTTGTTCATTATGCTAACTTATAATACACTATTAAGTTATTTTCATTATTCAATTCTTATATATTTTGATTTGATTAACCATTAAACTATTTAAAATTCCAATTAATTAAAATTAAGTTATTTTCATTATTCAATTCTTATATATTTTGATTTGATTAACCATTAAACTATTTAAAATTCCAATTAATTAAAAATTCATATAACAGTTACCGAATTAGTCAATTGTATAATTTAAGGATGTACTCCGTCTTAACTAAAAATTTAAATTAAAGTTGGATTACACATTAGGCGGATCTAGAAATCTTATTCAGTGGGGTAAAAGATTAAAACTAATGAGATCTTTTGAAAGAGAAAATGAAACACGATAAATATTGCTAAATAGGGATAAAAAAAAAAAATCAAAATACGTCAAAACACGGTAAAAAAAATGGTTCAAATAGAAAACACATTATAAATCACATAAAATTTAAAAAATTCATGCTTTAGGATTCAACTTATGACATTTGAGATGGAAACAACATATATCACCATCTAAGCTAACCCAACCTTTGTTTAAATTTAGGTATATTTAATAGATATAAGCATTTACTATGTATATACATAAGGGACCTATATATAAAATATATATATAAAGGGGATGAGGGTGGGGGAGGGGCATCTACCCCATTGTGGATCCGCCCTTGTATATATATTATAAACTCAATGCGCCCTCTAACTTGTGTGGGTCAATTACTTTTTTTATGAACTCCACGAAACATATGAACTGTAGTCTCTTTTTATCGAGTGACATAAAGATTCAAAGCCACGAACCTATGACCTTGTATATGGAGTTAGCTCTGATATCAACTCAAACGATATACTACGGCTCAACTAAAAGTATAAACTAATAGTTAGATTATATATGAGTATAAACTAATAGTTAGATTATATATTTATGCCATGTACATCCCTAATTGATGAGGTTAGCATTAGTCAACATTATGAAGGCATACCCATGCTTAAAGTGTCTATCAAGATTGGCAAGATCTTACCTTTTCATCCTGATATGACAACATAATTATCTATATTTCTTCAGTGTTCATGAATTGACCATTATAAAGACATACTCATATTATCAAATATAAAAAGATCCAATCAAGTATGAGTAGAAATTAAAGATCATGGCAATAAAAGTGATATAACTTTGAGCTGCAGCAACTCCATGGCTTCCTCTTGTAGACCTAACAAACCCTTCTACCACAAAACAAGCACAAAAATGGCAGAATTTTATGTCCCATACACACAAAACAGTCATTGTTATCAAGCTTCAAAGTATAATATAAATAGGCAAATTGCAGAAAAGATGAGGACTTGGGTGAAGAAGAAAACTTCACTGCATAAAGATGAAGACTTAAGCATAGTGACTAAAGCATGATTATATGCAACTATAATTGTAGTAACATTCGACACTAGCAAATTGCTTTTTCAAAGTGAACGAAAACCGGGGTCAGATAAGATCTGCCAAAGCTCGAAGATTAATCAAAGCGGAGAGAAAGAAGTGAAAATAATTGGAAATTTGGAATGATCTGCTGTTCACCAAGTGCCAAGAATATGCATATAAATTAGATATATATATGAGAAACATGGCAAACAAAAGCTTGGAGTACTGTACAGTCCCCGCTATGGGAACTCAAAAGGAAAACAGACAGATGAGGGGATTATGAAGTCGAGATTACTTAGATCTCGATCGGTCTCATTGCTTGTAATGCTCTCGATATCCTGAGAAGTCCAACTACCTGCTGCATACTTGGCCGCTTTGAAGGAGAGTCTGCTGTGCATAAATAACCAATCTTCAAGGCTTCTTCCATCTGTGTTTCTGGTGCTGTTCCATGGATTTTTGGATCAATAGCTCTTAATCCCTGGTTTTTCCTCACTAATCCTCTCACCCAAATAACCAAATTCCGTCTTCTCTTCTGGTAATCATCTCCAACGGGTTTTTACCGGTAAGTAGCTCGAAAAGGATGACACCAAATCCGTAGACATCGGATTTTGGAGTTGGGTTTTAGGGGAGCTTGTCTCAGCTGGTTGGAGAAACTCGGGTGGTATGTATCCAGGTGAACCGCGAGCAATCTCATCTTCAAGACCATTCCGAAGATTTTAGCTAGTCCAAAATCAGAAAGCCTGGGCTCGAGGCTACAGTCAAGATACACGCTGCTAGCCTTGACATCTCGGTGTATGATTGGAGGTGAGCAGCCATGATGGAGAAACGCGAGGGCTCTTGCCGTGCCAAGTGCAATTTTATGTCTGATACCCAAGTGGTTAACAATCCCTCGGACCCGACATTCTGAATACCATTACTGTCGTCCTGCAGTTCCCAGGTGTCTGTGCTCCAATCTCGGTTGTTTGGACCCCGAGTGGAAGGTCGTGAAGCAGATTATGCAAATTCCATTTTCCATGTAGTCATAAATAGCGATTCTTTGCTCTCCCGCCAGGCAGTAACCGTCAAGGGGACAAGGTTAGGATGTTTAATCGCCCGAGGTATTCAAGCTCCCTTGCAGCTTCTTGGTTAGTCATAGTTGATCCATGAACCAAGACTTTGACAGCCACGTGAATGCCACCGGGTAAATATCCTCGATAAACAGGCCCGAACCTTCCTTCAGCCAACAACGTGCCTTGGTCGAAATTAGAAGTTGCAGACAAAAGGTCTGAAAACGTCAAATTCAACAACGGCTTCTCGAAGATCACCACGGAACCGAGTTAGCTTGCTTCACATCAGCAACCAAGTGGTGAATCAGTGCGAAATGAGAATGGTCCGGACATGCTTTGCTCTTCCTTACAAGAACTCTGCTTTACAGCCCATTTCGTGGGTTTTCGACGACAACCAAAGGCTAGAAACAGCAAGGCCAGAAGAATAACAACTATGGAAAAGGTTAGGGAAAAGGTTAAAGCCAAAACAAGTTTAAGTCCCCGGTGCTTCGAGGCTTTTCCTTTGAAAAGAGAAGGGTTAGCAGCAATGGGACACCCATCAGATGACCCAATGAAAGCCGATTGAAGGGTAGCCGGGGGATTTGCGAAGAACAAAAGGTCACATTGTTGTAGGAGAAGTTAAACCTAAGCATTGATGGAAGTATCTCAACAAGGGATAGCGGGATTTCACCGCTCAAATTGTTGTACGAAACATCAAGGATTTTCAGCTTTTTCGTGTTTAACAGGGAATATGACTGCTAAGATGGTTTCTGGAAATGTCAAGTGTTTTCAAGCTACTAAGTAAGGAAAGGTCACTCGGAATTTCACCAATTAAATTGGTGGAAGACAAATTCAGATATTCCAGATCACGAACCATACCAATATGTGGAAATCGTTGATGGGAAAATCGGTTGTATGCAAGATTCAAGTGTTTAAGGTTCTGAGCACTGCTTAACTCCATGAAAATTTCTCCACTAAGCTGATTCTCAGATAAATCGATATAAACCAGATTAGACCAGCTGAAATTGGAGCCAAGGTTTACCCTGAGAAAAGTGGCCTTGAAACTGGTTCTGCTCAAATCAATCACCTCCAATGGACCTCCAAAAACGCCAACAACAGAGCCTTGAACAAATTGCCTGAAACATTGAGATAAGTGAGTGAAACCATCCCCGATAAAACCGAATCCTTCCCATGAATCTCATTCTCCGCGAGATTCAAGAACTGAAGCTTAGGAAACGCGGCACCAAAGCCATCATGGAGAGAATCACCGAGCTTGTTCCCTGAAAGGTCAAGGGAAACCATGGAGTGGCAGTTCATAATCCCTGAAGGAACCTTTGAATCAAAACCGTTTCGACTCAGATTAAGAAACTGCAAACTTAAAAGAGAACTCATTGCTTCTGGCAAGCTCCCAGAGAAATTGTTGTGAGAAAGGTCCAAGCTTTCGAGTTTAGCAAAATTCCCAATGTTACTAGAGAGAACCCCAGAGAGTTGGTTGAATGACAGGTTAAGGAACTTCAAAGAACCCAAACTCCAAATATCAGAAGGCAAAGCAGTGAGATTATTGTTACTTTAGATCCAATATCTCAAGCATTGTGAGCTTGCCAATGGTGTTCTCAGAAACCACACCAGATAGACCCAACCCAGTAGCCACCAACCTTACAACCCTTTCCTCTTTGGAGTCACAGAACACACCTTGCCAAGAACAAAAGTGAGCAGAAAAGTTGTGAACTTTGGAAGACTTCAAACCCATATTTTGCAGAAAACTGGAGACAAAGAACCCATCAGTGTTGGGTTGCTGGCAAACCAATGGCCTAAAACACACAGAAAACACCAGAAAAACCCCAAAATTCCAACCCCCATCAGAGTATTAGCGCCAATCTGTACGGCTACTGTTCTTTAAAAGGGAAATTTCTGAATTTCCCCTCAGAATTGAAAAACACCAACAAGTCAACAACCCCAAAAAGTCTCCTTTCTCAGACTATTACCACTCTCTTTTCAAACTTATCAAAAAACAACACAGATTCCAAAGACATCGCTAAAACCAAAAACCACATTAATAAAATAAGTTTATTTCTGGTCAAAAATCAAAATCTTGAGCAGTGGGTTTGAGCTAAGAACCAGTGGAAGTGGCACACATGAAAGGCTGCAGTCTAGGAAAAGAAAGGAAAGTGTGGGATTGTGAAGGACAAACAGTATATAGAAAAGAAAAACAAAAGAATGTGAACTTACAACTTACCTTGTCAGAGAACCTAGCATGTCTAAATGAACCCAACACAGAAAACAAAACCCAAAGCTGATAGCATTTCAGGTGCTCCAAAATTCTCAGAACATCCCTCCTCAAATGAAACAACAAAAGCTGCTTTGAAGTGAAACAGAGAACACAAAAGCAAATTTTATTTATTTTTTTAGAATCTAGTTGGGGGCAGCAAATTGACACTGGTGAGGTAGGGGTGAGGCATTAAAGTTTGAGGTTCATAAATGAAAAGGAATGAAGGAAAGGGGCTTTTGGGTGATGAATAATGGATTTAGCAAGAGCTTTGGTGGAAATTAATGATTCTGCTGCAGGATTGAATGAATTTATGGTCTTTCAAGTCTTGCCTTTTTTTTTTTTTCTCTTGAATACAATATCATGGAGAAAATTATACTTTGGTCAAAATATTTAATGGATATGCAATTTTTTTCAACCTAGAAAATCATAAATAAAATTCCCATTTTAATCATATTTTCAAACTTCTACAATATTCAGTGCAATATCATAATTTTAAAAAAATTATAAAATTTATAAAATCAATAATTAACAACTTTTTTTTTTACCAAGTGACTTAACTCAGTGTAAATAGTATATGTGGTGTGTCCCCCTTCCTTTATATATAACACAACTTTTTTTTTATTTTATATCCCAGAGGTTTCTATCCTTTTGGGGATTATTAGCCTTTTTTGTTTTTAACAATACTGTTATTTATTTGATGCTCACTGTATGTCAACTACTTGGTCAATTGTATTTTATGTTGGTGACATCTAGCCCATCTCTCCTAGTATAGATTCTGGGTGGTTGATTTTGAAAATATTGAATAGGCTGGTTTATATTAAAGGATAGTTATGCAAACTATATTATTGGTTGGTGGTATTTATATTATATGATGGAATTGTTGGTATGTTAGTGGGTTTGTTAGGTATGGTTTTGATATATTATATTGTAGGTTGTATTTGTATATAGGGTGTTAGGTTTTTATGTGGTATGATGTGGGAGGTGTTTTAAGTTCGGTGGTTGGTAGGGTTTGTTTGTGTTTTGTGATATTTGAGTTGGGTGATTTTTTTTGTGTTGTTTATTTTTTTTAGGGACCAGCACGCATTAATTTTCTAATCGAGGTTACTGATTAGAGCCGATTTAAGGCCCTCTGCCAAGATTTTTTTTTGTTACAGCATTATAAAATTAAAAAAAAAATTATTTACAGTTCTAATGAGACTAGGAACCCTAAAAGGAAGGTAATAAACACAGTCATGCTGGCATAATTTATTCTTTTTGTCTTATTTTGTTTGTCATCTTATTATACATAACTAAATAAACTTGTCATTACTTATTTTTGGTTTGATGATTTTCTAATTTTAAAAGTCAAATCTTTACATTTAATAAATATTTTAATATATTTTAGAAATATATTGATCTTTAATTGCAAAGATTTTAAATTATTTAATAAAAATCTTAAATTATAAATCTACTAAAATAAACTCATTGATTTATGAAAAAGTTGAAGTCGTTATCAAAATGTATATTCAGGAGTGATACTATATAAACTCTAATTCTAGTATCGATTTTCTTCCTCTGTGGTTGTCATAGAAATAAAATTATCAGATTTTGTTTCCATTAGAATCGTCTTCCTTTGAGATTTTTAAAATTATTTAGTAATTTAATAATTATTGTGATAAAAGGGAAGCACAAATTATGCTGTGGACTCGTGTCCACGATGTATTGTGGATATGAGTAAAAAACGGCGTCGTTTTCAAGAAAAAACGCGGCATTTTAGTTTTAAAAAAAAATAATTTTGTCTCGTCGTTAACGGCGTTATTCGTTTGTGGCATTATGAATGTACAGTTATGAAATTATGATGTAAGTTATGAAATTATGAACACAGAGCTCTGACATTATGAACTTACAATTATGAACATATAGTGATAAAATTATGAACATAAAGCTCTAAAATTGTAAACATAGAGTTTCAAAAATTATGAATGTACAGTTAGGGAATTATGAATGTACAGTTATAAAATTATAAATGTACTGTTATAGAATTATAAATGTACAGTTATGGAATTATGAGTGTACAGTTATAGAATTATGAACACAAAACTCTGACATTATGAACTTACAATATGAACATACAGTGATAAAATTATGAACATAGAGCTCTAAAATTGTGAACATAGAGATTCGAAAATTATGAAATTTACAGTTATTGAATTATGAATTACAGTTATGGAAATATAAATATACAGTTGTGAAATTATGAACACAGAGCTCTGACATTATGAACTTACAATTATGAACATATAGTGATAAAATTATGAACATATACTCCTATAACGAAGCAGTCTGAAATTAAAAAGAAAAAAAAAAGGGAAGATAACGTGCCACTAACGGCACCGTTACCGTGTCCACATTGCATGCTGGACACGGTCCATAGCATAACGATTGGAAGGGAAGATTCCAGCTAATTAGAGAACCCATTTTCTCCCTAAAATTATTATAATTTGTTAAAATAAATCACTCTTTCTTACCAAGTAACTTGTAGCTCAATAGCACCTCTGTGACTTTTTCAAATGAGAGTTGACAGGTTTAATACCTCATAAAGTCAGTTTCATCACAGTAAAATTAATTTGAATTCAACGAGTCATATCAGTAAAGTCATAAAGTAATTGAGTTAGAATTTTTACTATGGTGAACTTAATTAATTCTACTGCATCTTCCTTCCACATTTACTAGTGATGAATGCAGTGGTTGACCTCCATATATAGTGGCATCACAGGTCCTACAGGTCCAACTGCTTCACAACAGGGCAACAAGCAATAGTTGAAAATGAATGCAAATTGAAGAGGTCCATTTGAAGAAGAAGAAGCAAAAAAAAAGTTTGTTATTGATTACATTGTTTCATCATTTAATACATATACTTGAATATGTTTGTATATATACATAAGTTTGAAACCTAATTTTAAGGGCCCGCTCAAGAGACTAGTAGAGGAGATAAATCAGGTAATTAAATAATGAAATATGCATCCACAATAAGGCGTGTTAGATCACGAGGTGTGTCATGAGTAGACCTTAAATATAGGAGCCACCTTTAAGTTCAATACCATACTTAGACTAATTTTTGTTTGCACTAAGTCGGCTTAATTAAGGGGCAAAATACTGACATACTGATTTTTTCATACGAGAGACGATTTTGAATTCCGACATCTCTTAAGGGATGAAAGTGTAGGTCACTCATGCGAACTAAACTAGTTCATTTTTTGGTAAATTTGAACCCTACAACCTATAGTTGCTAACAAAGCAAAGCTTATATATGTTTGTATGTATACAATTTTTTTTTTTTTTTGACAAATCTTTGTATATACTATATATACAGTAAGTAGTATAAATGTAAATTCTTGTAACTTAATGTAGTTATATCTTTATATACCAAGCCTTCTTTGATTTACAAGAAAGTCCATATGTATAAATGTAAAATTTTGTAACATAATGTAGTTATATTTATACCAAGCTTTTTTTATTTACCTAAGAAAATATGTCGTCACTATTCGAGAGTGTGTTCTGAGAAAAGTTCGACTTGTAACCTTAGTGGGCAAATAAATCCAAATTGTCCATAGAAGAAGCGACTCAAACTAAGGAAGTTTCCAAATCAATTGTCCGACCAACTTAGATGGTTACCCATGTACCAACCTTCTTAGCTTCTTTACGTACTTTGTATAAATGTTTTAAAGTTTCATAACATACTATGCATGCATGGGACAGATTTAAGAATTTTTCTGAATGGTGGCAAAGTTCAAATGAATTAAAAATGCATGTCTACAGCAAAATATAAGAATTTGATATGAATCACAAATACATTCTCCTATAAAAGAAAGTATTGCTAGTAGGGCTTTGATCATGACATATAGTACTACATTTTCATTTAATGGAACAACCAAAAGTACCTAAACATCTAGTAATTTGTATATACATTTTTCTTTATATAAATTAACTATATATATGTATGTATGTATGTACTATATATATATATATATATTATATATAATAATATATATATATAGTAATATATATATATATATATATATATATTATATAATATAATCGCACTCAGATGCGAATGCCTGCTGTCGCCTAGGCGGCGAAATAAGAACGGATTATGTCCCGTCCACGTGTCCAGATCTAATGGATGAGAAACACTGATTAAAAAAAAAAAGCGGTGGCATTTTCGTAAATATTGAATATCGAAGTGCAAGTAAAATGTATTACAATGCAAGTGCATGTAAATTGTATTATAGGTGTAATTAAAAATATTTAATAGATGCACACGATTTGTTTCTCACCTAAGCAGGTGTTATCATATGATCTTATATATATATATATATATATAATATATAGTAAATATATATATATATATATAGTAGTAGTAATTTATATATAAATGTATATACAAATTACTAGTGTTTAGGACTTTAGTTGTGTTGTTCATTAAATTAAAATGTAGTACATATGTCATGATCAAGCCCTACTAGCAATACTTTCTTTTTTATAGGAAAAATATTTGTGATTCATATTAAATTCTCATATTTTGCTGTAGACATGCATTTTTTAATTCATTTGAACTTTGGCATTGTTTGATTGAGTATGAACTGAATTACTAAAAACTGTTTAGAGTATACAGGCTATATATATATATATATATAGTATAATAGTATATATATATATTATATATATATAATATATATATAGGGTATAAAGGGGTGAAAGGGGGCCAACTGCTCCAATTGCCCCTTTTGGATCCACCTGCATGCATGTAAATTCAACCATCA
>VALG01005231.1:0-13216 GCA_009835305.1 Ipomoea purpurea
GATCTTTTGAAAAAATGCAAGATGCAGTGCATGAAGCTAAAATGATTTAGCCTCTGTGAGCATGAAGTATTGGCAGCTTTCAAACAAGTTTAAGGGCTTTATACTTGGATACAGTTGCTCATTTAAGATTAACCGGACACATGGCCATACGTAGTCAGTATACAGTGAGTTTTGTAAATGACTGTAAAACTGTGTGTGTTAATATCTATGTAATATCTTACAGGACTAAGCATGAAATTCAGGTATCAGTCATCAGCTGCAATCCGAATTAATGTAACACATATAAACACATATAGATAGAAAGTTCAATCTCTAAGACACTTTCATTATGCATGAGTTTTGATTTTTCTTGTACAATATTATTTTATATAAAATAGAGAGATAGAGATACAGATATATAATAAGAAGAGATTAATGTTTTCAAGATGAATAACCATGAAAGCTTAAAATAAATAATATAGAGAGTATAGATTGAGATATAGATATATATAATATTAGATTTGGATAAAAAGTTAATTAAAATACTGAGAAAAATAATATAAAAGATATAAAATACTAGAGATATAATAAAATGACATTGTGGATATAATAGCTATATGCTTGAGATTATATACTAATATGCTTGAGAGTATTAATGCATGATTAGGTAATTCTTCATGTGTAATGATTTCGGAAGACAATTTTGAAGCTATATGCTTCAAACCTACACTTAAATGCTTGGATAATGCTCTTCTTATTGGTATGCATTTTGAAGCTATATGCTTCAAAGCTTAATAATCTTAACAATGCTTGTATATGTAGCTGTATGCTTGAGATTATATGAACTACATATGAATACATATTGAATTTGATAAGCCAGGGTGGCACTGTTGCTAGGAGGTAACTCATCCTCATAGAGCCGTCTCGGTGGACATTCACCACCCTTATGCAACGAAAAGAGAAGAAACAGGATTAGAGCCTACAGAGTTAATTGTTTCTACTTTCTATCCCTAAGGCAAAGCTCTACATCAACAAGGCACATAAAAACAAAAACAAAGGCACTTTTCTCAGTATTTAACAAACTATATATACATATCATTTTCTACAATCTATATTTCTCAAACATTGGGTTTCACATTACCCTCACTTTTAACTTTCTCACTTTTGCTCACAAACAGATAACAAGAGCACAAAAAACATTGATAAAACATTAAGCAAATCACAACAACGCAAGAACTCACACCTCGTCGGCGTTTCCTATTATGAATACTTAAGAGCCTTTTCTATCACCGGAATTCACACATAATATACCACTGAACTTCGAAGCTTTCTCATCTTAAATTATCACTATAGGGGTCTTATCCTAATCTTTATCCTTCCTAGGATATTCATTAAGTTCATAATTCTTAACTCCACACAATCACATACATAAGGTCACATAGAGGAATCAATATAATTCCTCCGGTCTTTCCCAGGATTCCACTTAGAGTTTCTACACTCAATCCTAAGAGTCAAACTTCCATTAACACACAAAGAGATACAAACAGATACTAAAAAACAAATTTGTAAACCCACTTTTTTCTAAATTCTTAATTAATAATTCTAACACAATTATCATAAACTAAGCAGCAGATAAACAACTTTAATAAAGATAACTAGTGGGAATTCCCAGAAACACCACTTCCGTGGTGATTGAACAGGCTAAGGGTGACTGAAATAAGATATAATAACTAACATCCAAAATTTAACCGAAAGTCATAAAGGAGGAAAAAGACACCCGAAGTCTACATTCATCAAACATCGTCCCAACAAATATAAGTCTATAATCGACCATAAGATCATAATAAAGTAATAAGAAAGTTTAGAACTTCTATAACTTAACTAGACTAGTCTACTCAGAATCACTTGCTCAATGCTGGGCCCACCTGAAAGGAAAACACCCATAAATAGCAACCCCACGTAAACAACTGTAGATAGGACACAACACATTAGACAAAATAGGAAAACATCCCGTTAGCATGAAGCTAAGTAATAACACATCACACTAAAAGGTACTATAGAAAATAAATAATTGAAAAAACTTTGTTCGAATACTAAGTCAAACAATCTCACACGATAAAACAACTGTAGAAACACATATCTATAGATATAGACACATATATAATACACAGACACATACAACCAGATTCACACATAAAAATCACAAGATCTCATAGTAACGAACTCATGCTATACTAGAAGCAATTTCATACTATTAAACATATAAAATGAATATAGATCATTGCTTTCAAGTTCTCGTCTGCTTTTCAAGTTCTCATCATGCAAACTGGAATATACAAGACTCAAAATGTAACCTAAAAGCAATCATACTCGACATACAATTGATTCATCATTCTCATTAAGATAAAAAATCATGCAATACACTATAAAATGCAATCTCGACATACTATAAAACTCAAATGCAATCTCGTGCAAGGTACTATAATAGTATCATACATCATTTGTAAAAATAAGAAATACTTTCTGTGACGGTCTCATTGGAATAATAGACATAAATCATTGCTTTCTTTCTTTTTCTTTCCTTAGAGTTCCAATGACTTCACATAAAAATCTTTCTTTCTTAGAGGTCGCAAATGACTCATTCTCTTTGTAAAAATGAGACAAGAGGTAGGAACATCACCATAATGGAATGAACCATAAAAGAAAAGCACGGCCATCTAGCCGACCTAATACTCTGCTCATACACGACCACTCTCTTAGGTTCTATGCTCAAAACTCTGTGGAAATCCGGTATCTGAAACTATTAGAAAGACAACATACATAGAACAGACAGAGACGAACATACACACATAAGAGATACACAGCGTTACAAATACTAGGACCGCAATAAGTCATAAACATAAGAGAGACAATACACAAACGGGTCCTCCAAAAACCCAACCGATATAGATAATACTAAATATTTCTCAATAGACAACATACACATACAACAAAACATCACACATACATCATACATACATAGAAAAAACAAACATCTTATGGACTTTGAAAGTTAATTAAGACAATACACAGATACACACATATATGCACTTTTAAACATATATACTTGAAGATTAAAAAATAACATACATACAACATGCACATCCATAGAAAAATCATAAATTCTCAAATATACAATCATGCTAGGCTTGCAAAATAACAAAATATATATATAAATACATCAATCAAAATATAACTCCAAATCATCATTGATCAAACAACACAATTCTAGATCATTCTTTTCTAATGAGTAGATATTCTCAAAGTGATCATGTTTTTCTACTCAACACAAAAATAACAATCAAGGGCAACAAGCAAGGACATTTTCTCTTTCACAGTGAACTTCAAAACACAATACTGTGTAGCAAAATCATCCATAAAATCCTTCATAACATGCTCATTTCTAATCCAAATTTAACGAAATCAAAGCCAAACGTGCGTCGAGACGGAACCGAGGTACCGAGCCACAAGGGCCCGTGCACCATGGTCCGAAACGACACGTTAGCTGAGCCACAAGGGCCCGTCCACTGCACAGATCACTCTCAGATACCAGGGGGCGGGGCTCCTCATGGCCCGCCCCTCTTAACCCACCCCTCTCAACCCGCCACAATGCCGGGCCTAGGCAACGGCTCTCTCCTAGGGCCGTGCCTAGGCCTGGTTGGCCACGGAGCTAGCCGGCGGCCCCCTTGATGGGCTGCGGCTAGAGCCATCACATTCATCTAGTGCACACTGTGTGTGCACCAGATGATTCTTTTCATCTGCAAAACACATTCAAGCAAGTCCAAAACATCCAAAACTGATCAACACATCATAAGAAAATACTAGATCACTTCTACGCACAAAATCCACCATAAAATATTTCTACTCAAGATAATAGGCTTCACAGAGCCAAAGATTTAAAGGAAGTCCATGGGTTATACCTTTGAAGCTTCTTCTTCTTGTGTGGATCGATTCTTCCTCTCTAACTCAACCAACTACTTCCTTCACAACCTAAATACCTCAAACAAACAACACAACAACACATACAAGGCTTAAAGGAAGATCTCAGAGATTGAAAGCTAGAATGGAAACTTAGAAGGAAATGAGATGAATGGAAGGAGAAAGAAGCTAAAACCTTACTGTGATATTGTGTTTCTCTTCTACAGAGAGTTTGGAGGAAGGCAAAGAAATGGGATCAAGAGACAACATTGGAATAGTGAGGCTTTTATAGGGTCCAAAACCCTAGGTTGAATCATCGATGATTGGTTGATGGCAAAAGTAGTAATTTTGGTGGTTGTTCTAATGAAATCAGACAAGGAGTTAGAGGGTTGTGGTCTACCAAGCTTCATGGACCAAAGACTAGAAAGGTGGTTTTAAATAGTTTAGGGGTCAAAATGTATTTTTCCAAAAATGATTTCAAACAAAACACTTGGTTCAGATTTCTCCCGGTCTCACTCAGATTGGTTTCTCAGTTTAAAACTTGGTACGCCGAAGTACCCGAAAATTTAGGAATTTTGGATTTAAAATAAGTTTTGGTGTTGAATTAATTTTAAAATGTGTTCAGAATGAATTATTCAAACACCAATTGATCGCAAAATTTTTTAATGGAGTGAAAATGACTATTTTGGAATTTCTTAAAATTGGATTTATGAAATTAAATTTTGGGTTGTTACACCAGTGTCCGTGCACCCACATCTATAGCAGGCTTGCTGCTGCCCGGAATGATTGTTGGATGAGCTTGGTTGTTCTTGATTTTTCGTGCCTTTGCCTTATTGCGGGAGTTATGATTCTTATTGCTTTCATGTCTTCCTCCACTACTTGGACCCCTTCCACAAACTCTTCATCGTCCTCTACCTTGGTTCCCCCTAATGTTGCTCGACTGGGCAACATGGTGTGCTTCAAGCCTAGTGCAGAGCCAACAGGGCGCGCATTAATGGTTTAAAAACTGGTTATGCTTCTCAGATACTAGGAGGGCGGAGATCAGCTCAACATGCTGGGTATAGTTTTTGGCCATGTACTACGGCTGGAGTACAAGTTACTGCATTAAATGTGGACAAAGTCTTTTCGATCAAGTCTTTGTCAGAAACTTCTTGTTTACAGAGCTTGAGCTGTGACACAATTTTATGTAATGCCGAATTATATTCAACGACAGACTTATAATCTTAGAACCTCAAATTCAGTCAGTCATATTGTGCTTTGGGGAGGACAAATGATATTTGTTGATCAAAACGGTCCTTCAGGGATTTCCATAAAATGTAGGGATTCTTTTTAGTAAGATATTCATTCTTTAGATCATGATTAAGATGTTTGACGGAGGAAAGATGAGTGTTTTGGCCTTCTGGGCCGCATTACTTGTGGAACCATCAATAATAGTTCTTGTAGCTCAGTTGATGCAGATAGATCTCAACCATCAAGAGCCCAAGTTAAATAGTTACTCCCGTCTAAGGCCAGTTCGGTAAATTCACACTTGGTTAGTGCAGCCATAATCTACAAAAATATTATGAATATTTTGTTATTCCAAAATTGGTCCACGCACAAGTTGAGAGAGAAGAAAAATAATATGCCCAATTAATTTGTGATCAACTTAGTCAAGAAATAAAGCTCATGTAGAGATGTCAATCCTAATTGACAAACAGATTAAACCAAAAAATGATAGACAAATCCTTAGGTATACTCCCAGGAAAGTTATTCAAGACGAAGCTTGGTTAAATACCAACTCCTTAGACAATGTAGTGTCGCAAGAGGACTAGTAGCAACAATGCGTTTTAAGCCAGGGCCATAGAACTAGTATTCCTCCCAAGAAACTTCCCTAATTCATGGTTCTCATATTTGAAGTAAAATCGTTTGATAGATCTAAAGAGTGTAGATTCGCCTACGGATAAGGCTTTGAATAGGGTAAACTATATATTATGTACTTATGTGCTTTTTAAGATCTTTATAAGAACGCGAGTGGAGTAATAACCGAAGAGTAAGAATATGCGTAATCTAACCTTAAAAGGCACTAAATTCACCTAATAGGCTCTAAATCATGCATAGTAAGCAATCAATTCAGACCTAAAAGACTCTAAATTTATTCATAAACGAACATGCTTTTCTAAAGAAATAATTATAACAGTCAAATAATTATTCCAATAAAGAAACATATAGCATGCTCAAATTATGCATATTACTGATTAATACTCCAAAATTTACATCATATATGTATAACCAAAATAATTTTATTCATATCAAATAACGTATACTACAAGAATGTTAGCATTTCGCGACGTTTAAAAAACGTCGGTAAAAATAAAAATACGTCGCCAAATGTCTAGAAAGTTTAAAACTCAGAATTTTGCAAGCATTGAAATATTTCTAGTCACATGCGTACCAAGCACCTGAAACCTTTCTGCAAACCAAATTTCTTAAGCAAGCATGGGAAATTTTATTATTTTAGAGTAATTGAGTTCTTAGAATATTTATTTCAAAAATTCATAGAGATTTGGAGTAACAGAGGACAACTATGTCAGACATCAACCAATTTCCCCTATCATATTTGAGCATTAACCTCAAGTCATGGCTTTGAAATACTGAAAATCAGACATGAAAAACTCACTACAGCCTCACCTCAAAACCACCTGCAAAAACCAAAATTCCACCCCCAAATCTGCTACATCCTACATCCAAAACTACAGGATACATCAATACCCTAGATTAATATGTTTATTTCTAACTAATGAGAGCAAAAATCATCCAAATGATACCAAATGTAGAGTTTATACATGAATGCTTGGGTGGAGATTAGTTGATTAAGGTTTGTATTTACCTGGACATGAATCTTCTCTTGTAAGCTTGGGTCCTTTGGAAGACTTCCACTAGGATTTTGCAGAGATTAAGCCTATAGGTATTATGATGAAATAGTGAGATTAGAAGCAGAGAAAATTTTATTGTAGTGTATAGTGAGATGAGGGGAAAACCAAAGACCCAGAGTGCGATGTTGCTGTGGAAACTACGATCTTCTTGCAGTGGAATCGGCGGTGGTGTCACGGAGCAGTCGCAATGGTAACGGCGGTGTGTCTCGGATACTGCCGGGCTGCTGATACGGAAATGGTTTTGAAACCCTTCTTCACCCAAGTGTTGTGAGATTATTAGACTAATTCTTTTTTTTCGTGAAAATATTGATTCTTAATGGCGCCAAATATTAAAAAGCTTTTCCGCCAAATATTTTCACTTTTTTTGACGTTTTATACTAAAATTAATTTTTTAAATAAAACATTTAGAGACGTTTATTATAAAACGTCATTGATTCTAAATTTTTACTGACAAAAGATTTATATTTTGTCAGCAAATATTATTAAAAAAATTATTGTCTATACCAAAATTATAGTGACGTTATTTAATATAACGTCACAAATTATTATATTTAGCGACGTTTTTTAGAGCATCGTTAGAATTTTCGTCGGGAAATGAAAGATTTCTTGTAGTGGTATACAAGTATCTTATACCTAATTATCAAATAATTATACTAAAAACATACGGATTATATACGGTACGAGAATTATTATAGGCTTTAATATGTATGGGAATTATTATAGGCTTTAATACACCAATTCACAAAACATTACATTATGTTCGTACTCCAATTGCCAAATTTAATTATTCACAGATAACTCATATGCACTGCATGTACGGATATTAGCATATAGATAACAAACAACATACGTAAATTACTTGATTTGAACGCACAGATTATAATTCCATGCTAACATATATAGTCAACCACTTTATAAACTGAACACAATTTTCATGAAGACGTAAATTTTACATAAAATTTCCAATATATATATATATATATATATATATATATATATATATTATATTATATATATATATATAATAATATAAATATATTTATCATGGCGGTACAATCAATTAGGCAAGGATAAATACAATTGAAAACTCATAAAATTTACCGTTTACCAGAGTTGGCGTGTTGATAACGTGTTGAATTGCAGGTTTGTCTGCAGACCTTTAGCTCGTAGAGAATTAGTAACAAAGAGTAATAATAGCAAGAAGAAGAAGAAGAATAAAGAACAGAGAAGAGACAGACAAAAAATGTCAAAATAATTTATTCTAAAATTCATTCTAATTTCTATGTTTGAACAAAATGTTGACAATAAGTATAAAAACAATGGTGATTAACGATGAACAACAATGGCAATTCTAGCATAATAAAATAAGCCATTTGTCTTCCACTAATAATTCTACTAAGGCAAGCACATGACTAAGAGAGCTTTCATCCACACTATATAGTAACTACTTTAATTCCTTTTCGTTCATAAGAAATATGACCTAAAAAATGTCCTTTAAACATGTATAATAATATTCAAAGAAGTGAAACTGTAACTTAATTGATTCAACACGTAGCTTGTAATTTTATTATTGGGTTCATTCTACTTTTAGTCTTCTGACTATAGCGATATTTTTGCTTTTAATTATCGAATATTATTTGATTTAAAAATAAATAAAAATTGAATCAACTAAAATTAGCTAAAAGCATCCAAAATACTTCATGTGAAAAGTGGTGATTTTTGGTAAAAATGATGATATTTAAATATTTTGGATTGAATTTGGTGGATTTAAAAATTTTGAGAGATCAATAGGGTGAATAGTTTTTTAAAAAATTATGGAAAATTGTTTCTACATCAGCAAATTAAAATTGTTGATGAAATGGAATCTTTCATTCTTAACATATAAAATGATTACAGAAAGCAATTTAACATAAATCCGTTGTAGTCTAGTTGGTTAGGATACTCGGCTCTCACCCGAGAGACCCGGGTTCGATTCCCGCAACGGAAATTTTGAACTTTTGCGTCCAGGCGTCCCGCGTCCATGTCTTATGCTGCCGTGACACGATTCAGTACAATCACGTGTACGTGTATTAGTATGTGAAATGTTTTTTGGAAGGAATAAATATTTACACATTCTAAGGAATTAAATCGAGAGATGTTGAATAACGAACCACAGTTAGACAACTAAGGGTGTGTTTAGTTATCAAGAATGAAAATCAAAGTTATTGTTATTGTTTAATTTCATATTGGTGTTTTGGATGTCTTTATATTTGAATAAATTGTCTTGATTTTTTTTTCTTGTATTTTAAAACTTTTATTCCCATTATAGGATCATACATAACCAAACAACAATATTGGTAATCATTCCAATTCCGCCTACTACCAAACATGCAAAATACTTTCACCAAAATTCATTATCATTATCAAGTATTTGATTCTCA
This sequence comes from Ipomoea purpurea, assembly GCA_009835305.1. NCBI lineage: Eukaryota > Viridiplantae > Streptophyta > Magnoliopsida > Solanales > Convolvulaceae > Ipomoea > Ipomoea purpurea. The sequence continues at coordinate 9,269 of VALG01005231.1, forward strand.
TTTCGATTTCGATTCTCATGGCGAACCAAACACACCCTAAATTTCTTTGGAGTTTATTAAATTATACATGTTAGTGGATATTAAAACAGAGATCGAAATGAGAGATGAATAAGGGTGTGTTTGGTTATAAGTTTACACACTAAGAATGTGAATCAAAATCATAATTAATAATATGATTATTTATGTTTGAATTAATGATTTTAAATTTTTGTTTTGATTTTTTTCTTTGTTTCATATCGGTACTTTGGATGTCATTATATAAGATCGATTGCCTTAATTTTTATTTTTTGTATTTTTAAAACCTTTATTCCATTATAGAGTCATACATAACCAAAACATCAAATTCCAACCTACTACCAACATGCAACATACTCACACCAAAACCCATTACCATTATCAAGTATTTGATTCTCATACCTACTACCAAACATGCAACATATCACACAAAACCCATACCATTATCAAGTATTGATTCTCATACCGATACCGATTCCGATTCCGATTCCTTGTGCGAATCTTAACATACCCTAATTATTTTCTTGATGTTATTTTCTTAAGGGTCATCTCATCAAATATGTGACTACTCTTCCGGTTCGTTAGAGCATCCTCAATAGACATAGTTTTTGAGAGTTTTTGCAAGTGTGACTAGAAAAGAGAAGATGAGAGGAAAAAAAAAACTTTAGATTAACACGCACGGCTGGGCATTGTAGTTGCTCTTCACGCAACCAGGATTAGAGAAACGGGATCCTGGCTGCATAGAAACAGAATCAGCTGTGTTCTCCAGAACAAGAGTTCCGGGTCGTTAGTTTCATTGACACATAATGATGTGCGCCTGCTAGAGAAACGGTGAGAGGGGGTAATTTGCGGTGGAGGAGAAAGAGAGGATTGATACCAAGACTGATACCAGATTAGAGAAATGATTTCATTCAATTACGATAGAACTGAAAGAATACAAAGTATATCACAAGCCAATTCTAACTACTCCTGACAATCAGGATATACTAAGTCAGCACTATTACAATCATATAATATAACATAATAATAATAATAATAATAATTAACAACCAGGACGTGATTTTTTTTTTTTCTTTGGGTTCCACAAGTCTGATTAAAAATCAATGCTTGCAGTAAAACCATTCACACTCTCTTCTACGTATGCTTAGAAACCTGCAAAATCATCCAAAATCCACTATTGTAGATGCCTTTAGCTTAGAACCGACAATTTTTTAAAATAATATAATAATGCCTTAGATGCTTTCCATTGTTTTTACTTTAGTTATAGGACTTATAGCATTCTTATTTAGTTTCACATAATTCTTTTACAATAAAAATGCCCATATGCATACCACATCCCACAACATGCAACCCTAAGAGCAAAGTTCAAAATTTTAGCTGCATTGAATCCATCAGAGTAAACTAGAGATGCTATTATGTTGGATGACAGAACCTGAGTGTCAACTATTGAAATGGCCTGAAGAGTAAATCCCATTTAGTAGCAGCCCAATAACATTTTATCTCAATTTCAAATCTAGCTGAGTCATCATGCAATACTTAGTAATATGTATTCACCTTAAGGTACCAACATTTAGTCCAAAGCACCTTTCATAGATGTCAGAGCATTAGCAACAAATCCAAAAGGCTCATATCATCATATCCCATAAACCTTAGACAAACAAGGTAAGGATAAATACTAAGAAAAATAAAAGAGAAAATTTGTGTGAACTGACATGAGAGAATCTAAGAGGATGGAAATATTTGCTAATGGACGTACCCATATTATGTAAATTGATCATTTTACCATCACACTTCATCAATCAATAATAGTGTCACTTTTCCCCTCCAGCCTATCTCATGAGTCATGTCAACAAGAAATTAAACTCCAGCCTATCTCATGTCAACAAGAAATTAAGAATGCAAAATCAACTATCAGAACTCACTAGTTAGAAAGGTCTCAAAGAAAGTAAATAAGAAAATTTTCTATATTTGAAGTTAGTTTTGTTTCTCTAGTAGCTGCACCTTGACTTATGTAAATAAATAATAAATGAATCAAAAATGCAGAATGGGGTAACAACCTTTCCTTAATTGAAAGACGTCAAAATTGATTCATATAGCACAGATCACCACCAACCAATATCAATCTCAGTGCAGTTAAATAGTTAAGGTGGCACACAATTACTTGTTAATTGAATCTATAATGAGCAGAGAATTGCACAAGAAAGCTGTAACAAGCAAGAACTTATTTTTGTTGAGATCTGGGTCCAAGCCTACACCTTCGACGCGTCTTCCCAACACAAGGGACTCTACACTTCTGTCCATAAAGAGCTCATACGGTGTCATCTTGATGCTCGAATGGTAACGTTGTGTAAGAAAACTCGATTAAATCCAGATGTTCGTCCTAAGAACCATGAATCCCATCATACAGCCTAAGCAATGTTTCTCCGCGTCTGTATAGTCCTTCTCAGTCTGGCCGTCGTCTCAGGGTGAAAGTCTGCTAATTAAGCTTAGTACCCAAAGTAGCTTGCAAGTTCTCCAGAACTGGGATAAGAATCGGGAGTCCTTTCGGATACTATGTCCCGGGTATCCCATGATACTTAACCACTTTCTCAATGTAAGCTCTGCTGCCATTGCTCCATAGTCCAATCTCTTTCATGCTATAAACGGGCTGTTTTGGTTAACATCAACAATTACCCATATCATTATCCTTCCGTTTGTCAAAGTGAACCCACGAAGTCCATAGAGATAGAGTCCCACTTCTTTTCTGGTATATCTAGGGTTGCACTAAACCTTTAGGTTTGTTCCTCTGCTTTAATTTTGACAATTTAACATCGTTGCACGAACTTGGCACCACCCTCTTCATCTTTGGCCACAAAAATGCTCTTAAGATCTCCATACAACTTGTCCCCACCAGGGTGTACTGAATATGAGTACAATGCCCCTCTTCCATGATTTGTTTCTTGACCATCGCATTTCATGGTAGCACCAACGTCCTTATACTTAATGCTCCCATCCGAATGTACTTCGAAAGGTACCTTTAGATATAAGAGTTATATAACCAGATGTTGCACTTTAACATAAGAGTTGTTTGTTTAGTTGTTAATGGTTACTTGTTAGTGTTTGATGTTATAGGTTGACTCTTGTTGTTAACATCTAGATTGTTATTTAAATACCTGTTAAATAATGAGCAAAGACAACAGTTTTTTAAACCGTTGTATTTGTTAATTGAATCTATAATGAGCAGAGAATTTCAACAAGAAAGCTGTAACAAGCAAGATCACCTTAACTAAAGCAGCAACAATTCCATAGTATATCCATAAAAACTTAGTGGGTACAGGTAAGCAAGTGCAAAACCGTTCCCTCCTCCTCCCTTGGTCCTTTTACCCTTTTTTTCAATTTTCGTATCGCAAACACACCTTAGCGCTCTTTTTCTTGTCTATACAGTTTAGCGCCCTATACTTTTCACACTCACCCTTCAATCTTTACACTTTGGTCCTTCCCAATTGTATTTCTCAATCCAATTTAGGCCAAAAGACTTTGGTCATAGACTCCAATTATTTAACGAACGTAATTAACCAAAGATCTCTACTCCCTGACCTAAACTACCTAGGGGTCCAGACCCAATAGCTCCAGATATACCACTTTTAATAATTGAAAACTACAAATGACATCTTTAATAATTAAGAATAAAGTTTGATTAATTTTAAACTCAAGAATCAAAAGTGAAAATGCAATAGTCAAGAAGCAAATTGAATTAAGTCATTCAAACAACTCTATTAACCTTCTCTTTTGGCCTAGATTACATTGATAACACAAAAACATGTTTTTAAAAACATGTACATGGAGCAATTATAGCAGAATTCTAACCTTCTAGAGTTCTAGGGTGACTTTATAATTAATAATTATTCCTATGAACTTGGAACCATATACATGATAAAAGGATACATGATACTG
>VALG01005236.1:0-11656 GCA_009835305.1 Ipomoea purpurea
AATATCCACAATTTATAAGAAAATTTTATAATTAATAGATGGAAAAAGTTTTTGCAAATTACGAGATGGAAATATGAGTTTAACCAAAATGGAATATAATGAATTATTTAATAGAAAGCCAGGTTTGAGTATCGTATAATGATGAATTTATTTTCACACGTGTTAAATTCGGAGTGAGGGTAATATAGAGGAGAGCGCAAGTAATTGGAGGTGATGGATAGTTGTTTGTTATGAATTATAAGTTTACCGAGTATGTAAACAAAATAAAAAGGTTTAGCTGGGATGTGAAATATAATATTAATCTCAGTTATAATAATTATATTAAAATATTATAAATATGTAAAAGTTACTAGAAATATTTATAAAAAAAAATCGTATATATATGTTACTGAAATATAGTTATGTTAGATATATATTTACAAATGAAAAATTGAATAGAATCGTTTTAGTATCCACAATTTATAAGGAAATTGTATAATTAAAGATGGAAATGTTCTTGCAATACGTATGAATGATTCAAACTAAATTGATTCACGTCATGATCAAGAGTTTTAATTTGGCCTAAGTAGTACACACACGGAATTAAAATTCTCTCTCTAGAAAATTCTCTCTAGGGTTTTTGCGGTTTCTACTAGAGTTTTCCTGGGTCTTCTTCGGTGATCGGTTATCTCTATCCGGACGATGGCCGGTGATGAAACAATGGAAGTTGAACGATAGGAACAACGAGGGAAAGGGTTTGTAGACATGGAACAGATTGATCGAGGGCTGTCGGATGGGTTCGATGGTGGACGTCGAACGGAGGAGGGTGGACTGGACAGCCGGCAAACCGGTGAGGGGGGTTCGGGTGACCTTCGCCGAACAGTGGAGGGGGGGTTGGACGGTCGACGAACAGTGGGGGGGGGGGTTGGGGGTTGGACGATTGGCAGCGAACGGAAGACGGGCTGTGGGAGATAGGGTTTATGGATTGCATGAGGGCATGCGGCGGGATGAGGGAGTTGGGCGTGATGATGGCGGTATGCGTCCAAGACGGGGTGGGATGTCGGTGGAGGTTGGCGGATTGAGAGGGAGGGCTGGAGACGGTACGGGACAGGGTGGGGGAGAGGGGGCAGGGTGGCAGGCCGAGGGGGGTGGTGGGTGTGGCGGAGTTGACGGATAGGTGGGCAGAATGGCTTTGATGGAGGAGGAGGGTGCAGTGTTTATGCCGGAAGGTGGAGATGCGGAGGTTGAGGGTGACGGGGAGGAGGAGGAGGAGACTTGGAAGACTGTCGGGCGGTTTTTGACGCAAAAGATGATAAAACTGGACTTTATGAGGCAGGTTTTAGCGTCTGTTTGGCAACCGGTGCGTGGAGTACAGGTAAGGGAGATCCAAAGGGGTTTGTTCTTGTTTGTTTTTTTTCCATAAGACAGATATGGAATATGTGTTGAATGGAGGACCCTGGGCTTTTGAGAATAATGCTCTTGTGTGTCGGGAGGTGTTGGATGAGGTGAATCATGTGGATGTAGAGCTGGATATGATTGACATGTGGGTACAATTGCATGATATGCCGAGGGGATACATGTCACATGCAATTCTGGAACAGGCAGGGAATTTTTTGGGCTCTTTTGTTAAGCATGATGAGCGGTTTGAAGGGGCGCCATGGCTAACTTTTCACCGTATTCGGGTGTCAATTTCGGTTGATAGGCCGGCTTAGAAGGAGGATGAGGTTTATGAAGAGGGATGGGACTACATCATGGGTCAATTTCAGGTATGAACGGCTGCATAAGTTTTGTTACTTTTGTGGTTGTATGGGTCACTTGCATACCTTCTGCATACACGCAAGGGAGGCTGGAATTCCGGTCGAAAGGTACTTGTACGGTCCGGATATGAGAGCTGGTGGGTCCCGGAGCACTCCTAGAGCGGTTGGGGATAGTTGGCTCGTGCCGGTTGGCGGGAAACCACGGCCACTGGGAATCAAGCCATGTGTTGTTGGGTCAGTGGATGGGGGACAGGGAAGTGGGGGTGTCACACCCACGAGTATGTCTGAGGATGAGGTGGTGGTGGCTACGGCAAAACGTCGTAGGCATGGGATGGAGGGGGGGAGAGGATAATGGGAATGATGAGGTAACAATTGCTGCTGTTCCAAAAAACTTGTCCATGGCGGGAGCTGGTGTCCAGCCCGCCCATCATCATGAGTACTTTGAGCTGGAACTGTCGTGGCTTGGGCAATCCACGCACAGTTCGACAGATTGTGGGACTAGCGTCCAGTAAGAAGCCTGATTTTGTGTTTTTTATGGAGACCAAGGTGACACGGGTACATGCAGAACGGATCCGTGTTACGCTTGGGTATGAGGGTTTATTTTATGTTGATAACGATGGATTGAGTGGAGGAATGGCACTTTTATGGAAAAAGAATAATACGGTAAGGCTATTAAGCTACTCGCAGAGTCATATTGATGTGGAAGTAAGCTTGTTTAATAAGTTATGGCGCATGACATGTATCTATGGCATCCCCGAACGTAATAGGCGGGAGGAGACATGGGATTTACTTGGCACTCTGAAGAATAGATCCTTGTTGCCCTGGGTGGTGATAGGGGACTTTAATAATCTTCTATATCAGCATGAGAAGAAGGGGGGGAATATACGTATCCTAATAGTCTGTTACGGGGTTTCGGAGAAGCTGTGGACGACTGTGGTTTGATGCAAATGCCAATGAGAGGCCACCAATTTACGTGGCAAAAGGGAAAGGGAACACCGAATTGGATAGAGGAAAGGTTGGACAAGGCTCTAATAACGAATGAGTGGGGTCTGATGAATGAGAATGCATGGTTGGAGAACATTCGAACCCGGGCCTCGGATCACTCGATCCTTTTCCTCAATATTAATGCGATCTGCATGCCAAAGGGGAAGGGGGGGCCGCGGAGATTCAGGTTTGAGATGGATTGGCTATTAGATGAGGGGTGAAAAGAAGTAGTAGAAACCGCCTGGCATGAGGGGAGAACGGAGGGATTGCTGCATTGTCAGCAGTTGTGTGGGGAGAAGTTAATGCGGTGGGGGGGAGACCAGTTTCATAAATTCGGAAAACGAATTAACCAGCTACAACAGAGGAAAGATGCCATACGGAATAGGCGAGATTTGGTGGCACTAGCTGAGTACCAACAGATTGAGAATTCCCTGAAACGAATAGAGGCCCAGGAGGATGTGTTCTGGAGGCAGCGAGCCAAGTAGCACTGGCTACGTGGGGCTGATGCAAACACAAAATTCTATCACAGGTATGTCTCGGCTCGTAGGAAAAAGAATTTTATTTCTAGTATTAAATGTGATGCTGGTAACTGGGTGGAGGGGGATGATATGCATTCCACTATATTAAATTACTTTGATAATATTTTTGCCTCTAATGGATTGAGCTGCGATGACCCATTATTTAGGGTCCTAAGCCCATGGGTCACGTTAGAACAGAATATGATGCTAGACCGCCCTTTTGAAACTGATGAGGTTAAAGAGCTCTTTTTTCAATGTAATCCGGATAAGGACCGGGTCCGATGGGTTAAACCGGGTTTATACCAGCAGTTTTGGGAGATAGTGGGAGGAGATGTATCCTGGCTTTATAATGAATGCTTTGGAATTCCTGTGTATTTCCCAGGGATTGAATGATACTAAATTGTTTTGATCCTCTAAGAAAGAGATGCTGAGACAGATTGCAGAATTTAAGGCGATTTGCGTTGAGTAATGTCATTTACAGGGTAATGGCAAGATGATAGCAATGATGAAAACCACATTTTTATGGGAGGATTAATATCAGAATCCCAGAGTGCCTTTTATTCCGGGAACTAAATCACTGACAACATCTTGGTGGCGGCAGAGGTGGGGCATTATCTGAATAGTAAAGCAATGTGGTGTAGTGGGTTGGAGTGCATTGAAGTAGATATGTCAAAGACCTATGACAGAATGGAGTGGACTTTCTAGAAAGGATGCTGACTGTTATGGATTTTAGTGAGAAGTGGATAAAGCTCATTATGCTGTGTGGTAACGACTGTTAAATATACTGTAATGGTCGATGGAATAGCAGGGGGCGCGTAAAACCAAACCAGGGGGACTCAGGCAAGGGAGACCCCCTCTCTCCGTATCTATTTATTATTTGTGCAGAAGCTCTCTCGATGATATTACAGTATGAACAGTCGGCAGGCGCTATACATGGGTGCAGAGTTGCAAGGGTGGCACCGCCTGTATCACACTTATTTTTTGCGGATGATAGCCTCCTATTTTTTAAAGCAAATATCCAAGAGGCGGGAGTTGTAAGGCATGCCTTGCAAGGTATGAGAAATTGTCAGGGCCAGGTGGTGAATTATAGATAAATCTAATATAGTAGTTTTAGCAGGAATACCCAGGAGGATGACAGGGCACAAGTAGCGGATTGTCTGGGGGTGATGCAAGCACCCAATTTTGGGAAATATTTGGGCCTACCGTTCCTTTTGTAGGGAGAAATAAGAGAGCTGTTTTTTCATATGTGAGGAGAAGATCAGGCAACGAATTGGTTCGGGAGTAAAAAGTTGCTTTCCAAGCTGGTAAAGTATTGTTGAAAAGTGTAGCGCAATCCATACCTACCTATTCAATGAGCGTTTTTTTGTTACCTGGGACAGTTTTTTCAGTCAATTGAGCGAACTATGAATAAGTATTGGTGGGGGAATGGAAGAGAAAGGGGAATACATTGGAAGGCTTGGGACAGGTTGTGCATACCAAAAAAGTATGGTGGTATGGGTTTCAAAGAACTGAGGGCTTTTAATCTAGCTTATGCGGGAAAACAGCCATAGCGTTTTTTAACGGGCCCATGGACACTCGCAGCTAAAATCTATAAGGCAAGGTATTACCCGCCAACAACCATTTTACAGGATGCACTATTGGTAATTGCCCAAGTTACTGTTGGAGAATGTATAATGGAGCCCATGCAACTGGTGGTCTCAGGGGTGCGAAGGAGAATTGGGAATGGACAGACAACTTTAATATGGGGACATCCGTGGTTACGAGATAATCCAATCCCATTGATTCAAACAGAATGCCAAGAGCAATTGAGAGAAGGCACGGGTTGGCAGATAATTGATTTACAGACTCATACCTGGGATCCGCACAATATTTTATCTGACTTGTTTATTCCTGAGGAATTGGAGCGAATAAATATGATCCCTATTAGTCCTGATTAGGGACTCATGGTATTGGATGAGTGACCCAAAGGGACATATACGGAAGAATGCTATTAGCGTATTGTGGGTGACTATGAAAATAATCCCGCGATTTTCGATAAATGGATTACAATGTGAAAGTAAAAGTCCCCCCAAATGGAAAAACTTTCTTGTGGAGCCATATGTGACATTTTGCCAACAACCATTAACTTGATATTTAAAAGGGTGGAGATGGACCCCAACATGCCCAATGTGTGGTTTAGATCATGAAGATGTGTTACATGCTTTAGCTGCTCTGTGAATATTCTAGACTTGTTTCGAAATAAACAATTGTCTATCACTTAATATTGTTGCAAGACTCTTTTACAACATGGCTAAAAGGGGCTATGGCGATCTGACGAGGAGCAGACTCGGTTATTGATAGCAATATTATGATTATATTTGGAGAGCCCGGAATTCAGCTGTCGTCTGGAAGGATCAATGACGCGGCTGCCAATTAGCCAGAGCAGCAACCGTAGCACTACAGGCGTACGGCGCTGCCAGCCAGCCGTACGGAGCTGGCAGCGCATCGGAGCATTTAACCGAACCAGGGGGAGGGTGGTCTACTGTTTTTGATTGGACGCGGGTTTCCGACACGACACAGGCGAGGCTACGTACGCATGTTAATAATAGCGGGCAGATGGCTCTTTTGTGGTAGCAAGAATGACAAATTACCGATTTGCTTTTCACCTTATGGCGGAGGCCCAGGCATACAAGGAAGCACTGTCCTGGTTACTTGAACGGAAACAAACACATCAGTAAGTTTACTCCACGGATTGCATGGAATTGACTACGATTGTCCGGCACATCACCATCAAGCAGATCCATTCCTACGTTGGGGTCACAATTGACCAATGCAGAAGGCTTATGTCTTTATTTAATCGTATTACTTTGGGATTACATCTCTAGACAGGTTAATTTACATGCGCATACTTTAGCTTCGTTAGCATTTACACAGGATCAAGCTATGTATTAGGATGTTATCCCACCTCACGCTATTTCGGCTTTGATTCATTAATACAATCGCAAGATTGACCTTCAAAAAATTCAAAACTAAATTAATTATGAATGATTTGTAGCAGATCTTTATCCAAAATTATGGGACCTCATTACAATGGATTATATATAAGATGTGTAAGGAAGATTTTGCTTATGGATGGAAAACAAATTAGACCCAATTGGAAAAGGTAATGAATATTAATAATTTACTCAAAATTAAATATGATTCACATATATAACACTGATATTTAAAAATCTCTAAAGTTTTAGCATTGAATGCGTACATCTACACATTGACTACGGATGGGGTACATCTAAAAGTTGACTATTATTGGGCAATTATTTGATCTAATTCAAATAACATCAGAAAATGCAATTGATCCAACTAAATTCTTCAATTACATTATATAATATCCGATGTAATAATTTATATAATTATATATCAATCCAAATATTCTAAAAATATTTTAACAAATCCATTCCGTGCAGTCGCACGGGCGAAAATACTAATGGTTAAATAATGGCTTTCCTGGGGACCACCAGGTTTAGGGAAAATTATTATGTGGCGAATTTAGATATATACAATTTTTACAATACTGAATATTCACAAAAATATATATATAACTTTTATATACTGAATGTTCACAATTTAACATACTGAATGTATACAATTTTTATATACTAAGTGTTCACAATTTATATACCGAATGTTCATGATTTACATACTGAATGTTCACAATTTTATATACTAAATGTTCACAATTTACATATTAAGAATATTCACAATTTAAATTGTGAATATTTTAAGATAAAAATATAAATTGTGTATTTTAATCCGAATCTATCTGCCAAGTGGATCGATTCATGGCCATAACTATTGCATATTTAGCCATTTGATTTTATAATACATGTGTGTACTAAGGTCCCTACATTCAATATAGCAAATAATATATGTGAAAACGTAGAACGATTGTATGATCCATTTCCACAACGGTATTAGTACTTAATTTACCTTATATCTACGAACCTAATAAGAATAAAAAAGTTAGATCTACAGAAACTAAAAAATGTTGGTGTAATTGTTTGTTGAAATGAATGATTCATATTATTTTGTTTTTAATATTTTTTTTATATTTTTTCGACTTTACCTTCTATTATATAATTTACATTTTCTAAATACTCCTACATTATATTCCGTCAATGTAAACTTTAATAACGGAATATTTCGTTAACTATTTATTATTCTTAACTTACTCATTAATTTTCATAAAGAAAGTCTTAGGTTCGAACCCATCCCAATCAAAATTGACAAATTGTTAAGCATATACTAAATATGTTAGAGTATATATATATAAAAGATACAATATAATAACCAATGTGATTGTTCTCTCTCTTTGCTCGTATACTCGTCGGGAGGTATGTGTTGGAAAAAATAGTTTAAAATGGCATAAAATGACATATTAAGTGGCTATTTTGTGGTACAATTATCAGTGGGGTCCACTTTTGATTTGGGTCGGGTCAAAGTGGATTCGGGTTCTTCGTAGTGAGACGAAGAGATTGATATATTATACGCTCAAAACGGATAATGGGTGAATGAGATATTGTTTCTCAAAATAGACCCATTTGAGTTGGAAAATAAAGGGAAAAAGTGAGTTTTTGTCCCACATTGGTTTGGGAAGAGGATTTCCCCACTATTTATACAAGAGCTCTTTTTATGCTTGTTAATTGTATAGTATAGAGGCTCTCTCTCGCGTAAGGGGGGCAAATCAAATCCTAGAATGATCCAAGCTTTAATTAATCTCTGAAGAACACGAAACTTTGTGATGATTTTGTGGGGCATCATTTTCCGACAACATAGCCCTGGAGAACACGAAACTTTGTGAGATTTTGTGGGATTTGGATAGTGCAAGTTCCGGCCAAGTGGCCAAAACTGGGGAACAACGAAACTTTGTGATGATTTTGTGATGTTTGGAGATGATTTCGTAGGGTTTGGATAGTGCAAGTTTCGGCCAAGTGGCCGAAACTTTGAAGTGACCACTTGGCCGAAACTTAGAAATGGCCTAAGTGGGCCGAAACTTTGCAAATCAAAGTTTGGCCAAATGGCCGAAACTTTGATTTCGGCCAAAGGGCCGAAACTGTGCTGGCCAAGCACAGTTTCGCTGCATGCACGAACCAGAGAGCATATCCCTGCTATGACCGTTGGGTTCTAATTTCATCAGTTGTTACTGGATTTAATTTTTAATTAATTCTAATTTTATTTTTGAATTAAAACCCATGTTAATGGTTGCTGTTACAGGAGTTGTAGGGGTGCCCCTAAATGCTATAATAAAGGCTATTCACTCCTAAATCCTTATATAAGAAGGGGTTGAGCAATAGCAGTTTCACCACACAAGAAAAATAATTTTCCAGCCTCAAAATACTTTTGCTTCTACTCTTTCTTGAAGCTGTGTTTTGCACGTGCTCTTGTTCACCGGGTTCGTTCATTTGGGTGCTCAAACGTCGAACCGTTGTACGTTTTATCCTGGGAGACCTAGGCCCACAACGCTCCTAGCACTTTTGGGAGGTGGCAAATAAGGTTTTAAGGAAAGAAAGACATTTCGCCTAATTCGTACTATCTTTATTTCTTCTCCTTCTTTCTTGTTTTGGATTATGCTTTAAGCAAAAAATCTGTTCTCCATCTTTTGATATATTCGTTGAATTGGACTTCTAATCTGAGGATTATTAGTTCCAATTTGGTTGATATATATTGGTATATCTTTTTCGTAGATATACATGTATATATAACCTTTGGGTCAATTTTATATATATTTGTGTGTATCAGGGTTGCAAAAATCCCGCCTAGGCACCGAGTAATCGCCGCCTAGGCGCTAGGCAACCCTAAGCCGTGGCGATTTCCCCCCTAGGCTCCCGCCTAGGAGACCGGCCGCCTAGGCGCTCGCCTAGCGCCTAATTCAGCCGCCTAGCGCCTAACTCGGCCGATTACGCCGAGTTTACTCCTCAATTTCTGTCGAGTTAGCCGAGTTAACCCCGCCGACTTGACCTTGCTAATTTTTTTCATTTATATATATATAATTTTATTTTTTTTTGAAAACCATAGTTTTGATGTTATGACTTATGAATTATCATTAATTCATTTATTTGGATGTGTTATTTGAATAAATGTTGAAACAACCTCATTAAAATTGTCAAACTGCAAGTCTACCACTGTTTTTTTTGCACCCGCCTAGCGCCGCCTAGATTCGCCTAGACGCCGCCTAGACCGCTTAGGCGCTAGGCGCTGCCCGGGCGCCCAACTAGCACCTAGCGCCTACTGCAACCATGGTGTGTATATATATACTTCGGATAATATCCAAATATTTTATATACTTGTGTGTGTATATATAATATTATTTTTGGGATATTAGATCGATTTTGGTTCATTATCACCAACAGTATGTGACACAAATATCTTTCATTGTATTCATGATTTGATTTCGCAATAATAATTTGCTTTGATGGTTTTTTTTTTTTAAATATATAATATAAAATTTAACATAAAATACGCCAAAACACCGAATGATATACTTGATAAATTCTAAAATACAAATTTAAAAATACACATTATTAGATATTAAACTATTCGCAAAATGCCCGGTAACTAGTACATATATAATCGCAATATCCATCCAAACGACACAACTGGATGTCAGCGAAAATTGGAAAAGGTTGTGGATTATCCTTATCGTCCAAAACGCATGTCGACGAGCCAACTAATTTTTTTTTTCCTTAAATTCATGTTTGGCCTGTCCGACCAACTTGCATATTATATTTTACCTCATGTCATATCTTGTTCTTAGCGCGTCAGTATGGTCGCCGCACATTGGCAGTTGACTCCACCCATACCGCGTTTGGTTTGGTGCATTACGATTTTTGTTCTTCATTTCACACCCCGCCCAGAATTAGGCGGGGTTCGTTGTATTCCACTTTTATAATTTTTTGTAAGAGTTTATCGCATTTTTTGGTCCAATAACTATAACACTATCAAGATTAATTTACAGACTTTCGAATTTTGCAATTTTGGTCTATAATTTTTTTTTCTTTTTGTAAAAATAGTCTTTCCGACTCATTTTCTGTCAATTTCTCACCGGAGTAAGAACCATTTTTGACAAAAAAAGGCCAGAAAGACCATTTTTACAAAAAGAGAACAATAGTCGTGGACCGAGATTGTGGTTTGAAAGTCGTGGATTGATAATGCCACTATAGTCGTGGGACCAAAAGTGCGATAAACTCCTTTTTGTAACTTTTTGAGCGAAACTTTAACAAATTTTAATAAGTTTTAAAATATTTTATTTTTGTTTTCAGACATTTTTTAGTTGTTATAGAAGTTTATAAAAATATTATATCACAAACATTTATAGATTTTTATAGATTTTTGAGAATTGTTGGGAAGTAAGAGAAAAAGGGTGGAGTTTGTTTTATAAATGTTACAAATTAAAAGTTTACAATAGGTTTCAAAAAAAGAAAGTTTACAATAGTTATTCATATTTTTTTATAGTAAAATCTTCAACCATTGATGAAGAGACATTGATGGATATATTACGAATGGATTCGAATCAACCCGAGATCATGAAGTAAGAACAGGTCCCGGGGCGGTGCCACGTACCCGCCCCGGCGCAAGGCCTCGGCACGAGCTCGGCTGGAGGTCGGACCGAGCTCAGATGGAGATCGGCTGGAGGTTGGCTCGAGCTTGGCAGCTGACCTCGGTCGCGTTGCCCGGTCTCCGGACCAGGCGCGGTCAAGGCGGGACAATCGTTTCCCCCGATTTAGGAGGACAGTTAGGAGGTCATGGCTTGTATAAAAGGCCTGGCCTCCTTTTGTCCAATTAAGACACATCCTAACCTACCTTACATACCTTTGTCCTAACGGCGGTGCTCCGCCCCGCGCTGCTCCCGCTCTGAATCTCACTCTTTTTCGGGAGGGGGTGGCGGTTTTCGAACAAGCCTCCACGGCGCTCGCACGAGTCGCGACTGGCCTTCGAACAGATGCGCAGGTCAACCCAGATGTCACCATTCATATATATATATATATATATAAAATTTATGTATTGCAATTGAAAAAAAAAAATTCAAAAGTGACTCTTATAAAAGCAATGTATGTAGTATAAATTTAAAGATAATTTTATTTTTCATTAAGCGATATAGCATTAGAAGAAAAATGATAATACTCAATATAAAAAAATAATAAATGAGACTATTCAAATGTGTTTTAGTGTCCGTTGAATAAAGACCGAAATCTTTACAAAAATGAAGAGAATGTATTTCTTTATGGAGAGTTCAAAGATCAAAAGTTTTTTTTTTTTTTTTTTTTTTTGAGAACTAAAAAACTAAGTAAATATCAAGATCTTATCATTTTTGTAAAGATTTCGTGTGTTCAAGAAATAACTTAGTTTCTATAGATTTGATATTTACTTAAAATTAAGAATACT
>VALG01005237.1:0-11188 GCA_009835305.1 Ipomoea purpurea
ATACTTTGGCCTATCAATTATTTCTATTTACTCAGATAATGGGAGGGGAGTTCATGAAACTTGGATGATTTTTTAATATTCACGGTATATCTCATTTCACCACCCCCGCCACACACTCCTGAGCACAATGGTGTCGCGGAACGACGACATAGGTGACGACCCGTCTTTCCCCGAGTGTCAAAATAGTGTTGGCTAGAGTGTTTCTCTCTCTAGGGAATTTCTCTCTGACTTCTCTCTAGAGTGCCAACACTACCATGAGTTCTTCCGATTTGGTTTTCCGGTGACCTTCGAAATTAATTTTTCTTTGGACACTGGAATTCGTATTTTGGTTTAATGATTTCGTTATAATATGGATTATCAGATTTCTTTTTTGCTTTGTGAATTTCTATACTGCTTTGTCGTTAGTCCTTGGAGTTTTCGAACAAGACATCTATGGTTTTGTTTATTTCTTCTTGGATTTTATGCTATAGACGAACGGCCATGTCAGAATCTCTTTTGTGCATGGGCGTTGACTTTTCAAACGACGTGGATTTGTGGATTTTCCGGTGATGTATGCGCCGGCGATGACTACCCGGAACCCGATGGCGACTTGTGCAACGATGGCGACTGCTTCTAGCGGTGTTCTCATTCCGGTCGTCCTGCCTCGATTTACGGTGGTTCATGGGAGGTGGTTGCCGATGGTTTATGTTCCGGTGGTAGCCTCCCCCCGGCTGTTCAGAAGCATGGTGAAGGCCGCAAGATTCATTCTTTGGCTATCCATCTTTCTCGGCGACTGGAAGGATGTGCTCCGGCAGTGAGTTGTTCACAGAGGGTTTGCTTCGTTTTTCGGTTTTCGGTGTTCGGAGCCTTCTCCGGTGACTGTATCATGCCCGGTGAGTCCATCCTTTTTTGCTTGTCTCTCTTATGTGGATTTTGATGCTCTGACTTGGTGACTGGAGTTGGACTGTATTGGAGATGGTTTGGATGAAGCCAGACTCGGTCCAATGGTCTATGATGTTTCCGGCCTTGTTGAAGCATTGTCGTCTGTATTTGGGTGTGGGAAGGGGTGGTGGATTCGATCTGGATGGGGTCTGACGTTCGAAATGGCTATGTTGACCAAGCATCGTTAGGTTGTGTTTATGGAGTTGGAAAGATTTCCGGCGGAAGGGACATAACCGGCGTGCGTTGCACGGCCTGGGTTCTCGCTGATTATGGATATTTCTCCCTGTAATGGTGTCTGGAGGTTGGAGTGTGTTGGAGATGGCCGTGGTGCGTCCACTCGGTTCAACAATCCTTGGTGTTTCCGGCCATGGTGGGGTGGTCTGTGTCCGTATTGAAGGAGCAGTTACAACAGAGAGATGAAGGCCAAATAAATAAATAAACTCTCTTTTTCAGTTGTACGGTTGTAACCATATTTGGCGCCCTTTTTTCCTCTCCATGTATAAAGTCTCTCTGTAAACTTCCTCTTTGAGCTTAATGAAACAATTTCATCTTTTCCAGTACAGTTTTCCTTATCTTTTCTCTTGCGCACATCTCCCCTTTTCCGATATGGTATCAGAGCCTCGAAGGGGCAGTTACGCCGCCGCGGTCTCCGTTCCGGCGAGTCTAGCCAAGGCGCTCATCCGACGCCACTAGTCAATCAACCTCCAACAGTTCAAGCTCCGGTTGCATCCAACCAGCCAGAGAAACCACGTTCCGCAGAGGAACAATGGTGCTGAAAACATTGAAAATCCCCTTTATCTGAGCGTCAATGAAAATGCAAACGCTATACTTGTTAGTCCACCACTCTCTGGCAGTGGAAATTACGGCTCATGGAGTATTTCCATGCAAATAGGCCCTAGAAGTTAAAAACAAATGGAGTATAGTTGAAGGAGGTCTAGCCGCACCAGACAGAGATCACGCACAGTATGCAGCTTGGAGGAGGTGCAATCTGATCGTCCGTTCATGGATCCTCAAGTCGATGATCCCTTCCATTGCGCAGAGCGTAATGTACATCGCGACCGCCAAAGATGTATGGAACGACCTAAGAAGGCGTTTCTCCCAGTGCGATCCACATCGGATCTCTGCTTTGCAGAATGAAATTTATGAGTTGAAGTAAGGTGCTCTATCCGTCAATGACTATTATACAAAATCTCGCACTCTTTGGGAAGAAATGAATGTCCTCAGACCCCTGCCGATCTGCAAGTGCGAACCTAGGTGCTCGTGCGATCTTGTGGATCAGATAAGAAAGGATCGAGAGATCGATCAGATCATACGTTTTCTTCAAGGATTGAATGAAAACTTCAGCTCTTTAAAGTCAGGAGTTCTTGTGCTAGATCCACTACCGGAGATGCATAAGATCTTCGTTATGGCCGAGAAGCTTGAAAGGCAGTTGATCATCTCAAACCTGAGCAATGGTGATATAGCAATTACTCATGCCAATGCAGTCCAAGTTGGACAGAATGATACTCAAGAAGTTGCTGCTGTCAATTTTTCCAATGGTAAAAGAGTGATGAATATGGGGAATGGAAGCAAAAACACTCCTAGATGTATTTTCTGTGGCATGACAGGACACACAATCGAAAAATGCTACAAGAAACATGGCTACCCACCGGGGTGGGTGCCAGGCTTCAAATCAAGAAGCAAACAGCAATCCACAACAGCAGCTATAACTTCTGAAACCAGCCTCACTTCTGATCAGATTCAAGGTCTCATATCCCTACTCCAAAATCAAATAGGGCAGGGTCAATCCTCTACTACAGCAGCAGTTACTTTGGCTCCAAGGTTTAAACCAAACAATGATGATGAAGGCAAGTATTCTGAATCTATACAAGCCAATTCTGTCATATTAAATTCTTCTACATGGATTATTGATTCCGGTGCAACCGATCACATAGTATGCACTCTTGAATTCTTTGCTGAATATCATGATGTGAAAGGAGCTGTGGTTAATCTACCTAATGGGGGTTGTGTCAATGTTGAGCACATTGGCAGTATAAAGCTGAAAGAAAATCTCTGGTTAAAAGATGTGCTACATATACCATCTTTTAAGTTCAATATTATTTCTGTTCATAGATTGCTGCAAGATTCATCTTACTCATTAATTTTTTCCTATGGTCAGTGTCTTCTTCGGGAGGACCATGGGAGAACGATTGGCTTTGCTAAGGAGGAGTGAGGACTTTATTTGCTGAATGAGCTACCAGAAACTAATCCTTTTCTTTGTAATCAGTCAAAAATGCAGTGTAATAACGTTGAGCTTTGGCATCAACGGTTGGGACATTTCCCTGTGAATAAAATGCATTTTCTTGATGATTTTACTATCAGTGTTCCTAGCTCAAAGAATCTGATATGTCACACTTGCCATCTTGCCAAACACAAACGATCCCCATTCCTGGTTAGCAACACAGTGTCCACAGCCTGCTTCGACTTAATCCATGTAGATATTTGGGGACCGTTTCAAGTCAGATCTTTGAAAGGAGAGAGGTACTTTCTGACCATAGTCGACGATCACTCAAGATATACGTGGCTTCGACTAATGAGAAGCAAAGCAGAAACACGAGAATTGATGAAAAATTTTCATAAGATGGTTATGGTTCAGTTTGGGGTGGCTATCAAATGCATCAGGAGTGACAATGGTCCAGAATTTAACATGGTGGATTTCTATAATAAGAATGGGATAATCCATCAAAGATCATGCGTAAACACTCCACAACAAAATGCTATTGCGGGACGTAAACATCAGCACGTTTTGGCTGTAGCTCGTGCCCTTCGTTTCCAAGCTGGACTCCCCTTAGAACTTTGGGGGCAATGTGTTATTCATGCCACTTACCTCATAAATAGGCTGCCTTCAGTGATCCTTGATTGGTCAAGCCCGTACCACAAATTATATGGGAAGAGTCCAGAGCTTGCACACCTCCGAGTGTTTGGATGTTTATGCTATGCAGCTACACTGTCTACAGCTCGTCACAAGTTGGCTCCCAGAGGTCGAAAGTGCTCATTTATAGGTATTCCTGCAGGAGTGAAAGGATATCTATTATATGATCTTGTTGATCACTCTATTTTCATATCACGTGATGTGGTATTTCATGAGGATTGTTTCCCTTTGGCTCATCAAACAGACAATTATGAACCACACATTTTGAATCCATCTTTGCCTAATATCTCTATAACATATTGTGAGAATGCTGGTTGCAATGAAGGTGACAGCAGAGAAGCTCCTCCAAGTCCTCATCTCAGTATTCATGAGGAAAATCTTGAAGCAACAGATTCACATGCAGAATCTGATTCCAGAAATACAAATGTTGACACTGAAAGCTATAATGTAGCAGAACAGCCATCTTCACCTTCTATGCAACAATCTTTTGAAGCCACACAACCCTTGGAACCTATGCAGCAGCTCCGAAGGTCTAACAGAAGTCGTCAACCATCCAGTAGACTGCAGGAATACTATTGTGACACTGTGGTCCAGAATAGAACATCTCCTCATTTTTTGTCTAAGGTGATGACATACGACAATCTGGGAATCTCACATAAGATCTTTTCCATGGCTGTAACCTCAATCACTGAACCAAAATCTTACAATCAAGCCATCCGTCACACTTGTTGGAAAGAAGCCATGAATGCAGAAATTTCAGCCCTGCAGGAAAATAACACTTGGGAGCTTACTGAATTACCATCGGGCAAGATTCCTATAGGCTGCAAATGGGTGTATAAGGTGAAACTCAAGGCAGATGGTTCGGTTGAAAGATGCAAGGCAAGACTCGTTGCGAAAGGCTACACGCAACAACTTGGGGTGGATTATCTTGAAACTTTTTCCCCAGTGGCAAGGTTAACTACTATCCGCTTGTTCATAAGTGTTGCAGTGTCTAAATCATGGCATATCCATCAAATGGATATCAATAATGCTTTTCTTCATGGAGATCTCAATGAAGATGTGTACATGGTCCTACCACCCGGATTTGAAAGTGAGAAGCCAAACCAAGTATGCAAACTATTGAGGTCATTATATGGATTAAAGCAGGCAAGCCGACAATGGAATGCCAAACTCAGCAGTGCTCTAATCTGTGAAGGTTTTAAACAGTCAACAGCGGATCCATCTCTATTCACAAAAGGTGAAAATGATGATACTTTCATTGCTCTACTATCTACGTGGATGATATCCTTGTTGCCAGTGCAAACATGGAACTTATCCGGAGACTCAAACAATATCTGGATACCACATTCAAGATTAAGGACCTAGGAGCCTTGGGATACTTCCTAGGAATTGAAGCTCACAAACACAAGGATGGGGTGAGTCTCTGCTAGCGTAAATATGCCCTTGAAATATTCGAAGAGGCTGGATTTACTAGAGCAAACCTACACCAACTCCCATGATTCAAGGATCAACGATCACACATGATGAAGGCAACCCCTCTCGGCATCCTAGCATATATAGAAGACCATCGGTAGATGTTTACCTCACTGCCACCAGCTGATATGCCTATTCAAATCCAACAATTAAGCCAATTTGTGGATAAACCCACAGACATTCATCTGTCTGCAGTACACAGAGTATTGAGGTATGTCAAAGGCTCCCCTGGCCAAGGTTTATTCTATCCCTCCAAGAATGAGTTGAATCTTAAAGCTTTCTCGGATTCGGATTGGGCAACATGTATGGAGTTCACGTAAATCAGTCACTGGATATTGTATATTTCTTGGTTCTTCCCTTATTTCTTGGCGGTCTAAAAAGCAAGCAACGGTTTCCAGATCGAGTTCTCGAAGCTGAATGACCGACGCCACTTGCAGCACCACTATGTGAGATTCAACCTGGCTGTGCAATTAGTCTGCTCCGAGACTTAAGGTTGTGTCATTATGGCTAAACCTCGCAACACGTCTTACTGTGACAACAAACTCCGCAGTGTGCTATAGCTGAAAACTCTGTCTTCCACCGAACGTTAGCGAAAACACATCGACATTGATTTGATCAATCCGTCATTAGGAAAAGTATTCTCAAGGTTTGATGCAAGTTGTTAACCGTTTCTACACCAGAACCAGGGTGCTTGATGGCGGCTACAAACCAGAACTTCCCGCACAATGTTCATTCTTTCCGGATCTTCCGTATCCTAAGCTGGGAATACATAACAGATGTTAATTGCCAGCTTATGGGCGGGGGGAGTATTGAAGGAGCAGCTTTACAACAGGAGCACGATGAAGGCCAACAATAAATACCACATCAAACTCTCCTTTTTCGTTGTACACGGTTGCTAACCATATTTGCGCGGGCCCTTTCTTTCCTCTCCATGGTATAGATAGTCTCTCCCTGTAAACTCTTCCTCTTTGAGCTTAATGAAAACATTTTCAGTCTTTTCCAGTACATTTTCTTATCTTTTCCGTCTGCGCACATCTCCCTTTCTCGTAGCTCCCGTTTTGGCCGGCCTTGCTTGGTCGTGTTCTTGGTCTATATCTCCCCTGTGAAGTTCATGGCATGGTGTTTGCAGAGCTTTTTCCGGTGAACGTCATGGTGGAGCCGGCGGACTCTCCGATGCGTCTGACCGTCGCTGGTTGTTAATGGTCAGCGGGGGGGATGAATCTGGACATGCGAGATTTGTGGATCATCGTTTCATGTTCGCCGTTTGGGAGATCTGATTCGCGTGAATGAATGGACGGACGACCACAACCGGCGTTTTGGCCTTTCAGTTGATGATGGAGCGCGAGCTGACCGGCTACAGACTGGTAAGTGGCCACGCTTCCCGATCGGTGCAATGGAATTCTGGGTGCGTGAGACCACGGGTCGACCCGCGTAATGGGGGCCTTGACGGGTCCTGCACAATAGGCGTTAAGGTTTTTCTGTTACATGATTTTGCCAAGGTGGACGCCGTGGCTCGATGTTTCGTGAGGTTGATTGCGCTGCGCGTTATTGGTGCGGGTTCGCCTCCGAGTCCCTCACCAACTGGACTGAGCTCTTTACTTGGGTTCATCTTGCCCTTATGTACGGACGCTTAACAGGCCAGCATCTACATTCCTAGTCTACCCTATGAGATCCCTTAAATCAAAAACCGGCGAATGTGGTGCAGCGGTAAAGCGGGCGTGCTAGGGACTTCCGGCCAAGGTTCGAGTCTCCCATGTTGCTTTAGAAGTTGTGATTTACTTTGGAATTTTTTCGTGCATGATTTGCGTAGACAAATTGTACGGTGCACCCTATAGGCTTAGCTTTATTTTAATTAATTTGCTTAGTTCAATTGGGTTAGCCGATATTGGATTTTAGATTTCGTATTTGTGGTTATTATTTATGTTTTTTATGTAATAATCAGGGGTATGCCCGGTGTCACATGTATTTGGATTTTGATTTATATTTACATCTCCCGATTTACCGAGTGTCAAAAGAATGTTTGTATTGGGATGAATCCCAGATTATATTGCTCTCAAGGGATGGAAGTCGAAGTTATCCCTAAGTTGCTAATTTCAGAAAATAAAGACATCGGTATTGTTCGATGCTTGTCACGCACACACAATTAAAATGGAAGGTTGTCGTAGTAGAACTAATGAAACAATTACTAATAAAGTTGTAAAAGAATGTAAAGTATATAGGTCGAATTTCTTAGTGTGGATTAAGATGCACTTAAAGTCATTTAACATAGGGAAAGAGGATGCAAATGCTATGTCTAGGGAATGGCTTGCGTTCTTTCGTAACTTAGATTACTAGGACTTGTTTAGGGCTCACCTAAACCTTTCCTCGAATACCTTGTTTACAATTCCTTCCCAACCAAGTCCCGTAGGATCCTTGAGTTAGGAAATGCTAAGGATGAGAGCTTAATTGACCTAGCAAAGGTCAATCCCTCAACACAATCATAGGAGGTGATCAAGTTCCTTAGAGCAAACAAATCAATCCCCAATAACAAGACATAGAAGTATAGCAATCAATTAATCCCAAATTCAATAACTAAGTCACAACGACATCATCATCACACACTTTCACAATTCAAACCTAACTAATCTAGCCTACAATAGCCATAAGAAACATAAAAGCATTCATGAATCTAAATCTAATCAAGCAAATGGAAATGAAAAGGGTAGAGATTATACCAAACATGTAGATTAGAAAATAAGAAGAAGTCTTGCAAGATCCTCTTGAATTGGAGGTTATCATCTTTTCCTTCATGAATCTCATAAGAAATCCAAGCATGGATCTACCAAAATCTCACTACAAAGTGTTTTTTCCTCTCAATTCTCACAATGCTAGATTCTAAGAACACTCACTAAAAAATATGCTAAAAGTTCTTCCAAAAGTCCTCTCTAAAATCTGATCTAAAAGCTATTAAATAGCCTCCCCTTTTAATCCACTTTCGCAGCTCATCCACGCGACTCGGCGTTGTTCGGGAACTTATCCTAGCTAACGCACGTTGTGATGCATGTTGATCTTTCGAGAAATCAGCTCTGCTTCCGCCTTTCCACAACGCACGTTACAACGTGACGTTGTGGCCTGCGTGGCTCCTTAGGCTTGCCTCTTTGTCCTGCTTCCGTCGGTTGTGCCAGTTTGCCTCGTTTAAGCCCGAAACTTACCTAAAAACAATATAAATCACAAAATGTGGTGGTAATTTATAATAAAATGCAAACATAGCTAATTGGCATCAAATGGTTACAAAAAGGATTGTTTTTAGTTTAGAAATCACCCTAAAATGGTACCTTAAACAGTGTATAGTCTTTCACACTTATCAACTAGGCAGATCGTTGTGGAACTAACATGCTCGTCTTCTTCCTTGAGTTTTTGTCATCCTCGGGTACTGGACGCTATGGACTTCAAACAACCGTCTAAATCTTCATTAAACAGCGCTCCGCCTAGCTCCGGTTTTGAGGTAACTCAATCTCCGTTTTAAAATGTTTGTTTCCGACAATTGCTAGATTACTGTTAAGTTACAACGTTTTGGTTGTTGTGTTTCCCCTAAGTTTGCGTCCTATGACTACCCACGAACTACAACCAAGGATTCACGTCTGTCAACACCCCCAATTTACCATTTTTTAAAACTTAAAAAAGTTCAACATTAAACATCTAATCATCAAGCAATCGAAGAAGCGGAAGCCTAATTAAAAACCGGGGAAGCGTTAAATGCACACCCATGCGAAAACGCATGGGCTGCCACAGGATAAGTCTACAACTATTCCAACAAGACAATGATCAAAGTCCTAAGTCACGACAGGCATATTAACGTAAGGCTCAGCAGGCCCAAAAACAAAGGCAACTAGAAAAGGAGCGGGAACTACACTAGCTACCACAACAACTAGCGCGTTCGTCATCTACCTCAAGAAACTGTAAAATCAAGGGATACACACCCCGGTCAGCGAATAATCCTGGTAACCTCAAACAATCACCGCGTTAAATAGCAATAGTATATGTACGAGCTATAATTCAAAGCCATTTGGAACTGACGGAATACAGTATATACCTTCCATTTAAAACGAAGGAAAGGAAGTCAACACCAAAGAGCTCTCACACTCTCAAATACAGAACCGAGGATCATTCACACCTCCACAACAAACAAACAAGACCGCACAGAAGACATCATAGACAACACAACTCAGGATACAAGCCTACCCATTCACAAGGTGAGTACACCTCAAGGACAAAAAAAAAAATGGGCTCCATGAAGCAGAGGAATCATACCAATCAACATAATGAACACATGTCATGGTGTCCACTGTTTCATAGTTTCCCAAGTTCCCAACCCTTATGCATGGTTCCAGACTTCGCGTCCGACTTTATCCACTGTTCAACCGTTACCGTCTAGTGCCCTGTACTTCCTGAGTCCAACACTTATTCCGCCTGGCGACCGACTCTTTTAAGAAATAGTAAACCAAATAAGTTCCTTGTCATTAACATCGGTCCAGTATCTTTTTAAAAGAATGGAACTCTTTTAAGCGAAACATTTTTCAAAGGAAAGCCCTATAGAAGTTTACTCTCTTGAACTTGTGGTTTTCTCTTTATAGTTTGAATTTTGATCTTATACCTGGTGTTGTATAATCTTGTAAAATACGGGTAGTTTAGACTTGTGCACCTATCGAAATTTTTAATTTTCAAAACCAGTCTTTTCCCTCTTTTACGTATTTCTCTAATACTTGTGACCACCCAGTTTATTTTTGGATGGTGGGCAATGTAATGTAATCCTCCCTGCAAGTAAAAAAAAACAAAAAAATGAGTAGGGATTTTGAAATGAGGATTATATCGTAGATAGCACTAATATGATCGCATTCAAAAAATAAAAGGAGTTCAACGTCTTCATCGTGCAACAAAACTTCCATACTCTTGCTTGTCTAGCCATCTCCCCTTACCTCAAGAACTTCGTATACCCGGACAGCTCTAACCCTGATTGCCCTCAGATGGTTGTTCAGGTTTGATGTTTTAACAGAACAAACATTGAAAGGCATGTTGTTGAAGCAAAAGTGATTTGAAATGCAAGGATAGTAATCTGATTTTCCGGAAGGAAGATTTGCACTCCGGAAGTTTGGCCTCTTTATAGAGTTACGAGATCTTCAAGCTTACATTGAACATCCATTCCTCCGATGGGGAAAGTCTAACGATTTCATTGATGTTTTTAAATGCCAGATTAAACTCTGCGTATTTCTCTGCTTTAATTTTTTTGAAACAATAATTATTATACGTTATGTTTTTTGTTTTATTTTGGATGAGATGATCGCCATGATTTTTAGTTTTAGAATACCCAAGAGTCTTACATTAATGGAACTGGCTTATTCAATCAAGGAGACTGAGCCCTGGGTATACTACTGATGGTCCAGTTTAGGACTACCGGAAGAAGAAAGTTTTTCTGTCCTTTCAACTACGGTTAAGCTTGAATCCCAATGGGGAACGTGTTATATTAGCATTAAATAACTCCAATTTAATCTGATACTTCTCAACAAACGGCGTAGTAACTCCAAGATGCGGCGGAAAAATTTTGGGCAAAAAACTTTCTGTGCTTTATTATTGCGGTAGATTAGAATAGATTTTCCACTGTTAAGAATCTAGGTAGGTAAAATTGTGAGTTCGGGCCTGCAGTCCGACCTTCAGTGGAGGCGTTACATTTGGCTCTTTGTGCTTCGTGTGAGAAAAAATAATATGACAGATAGCATAACGATTGTCCCATAGCGGTCAGTCAAGTAATCAAAAAAATCAACAAAAAAAAAGAACGAAAAAAAGAAAAGAAACAAAACAGGAAAAAACGAAAAAATAAGGTACGTAAAGAGTTTTGTTACCTGCCCC
>VALG01005238.1:0-14049 GCA_009835305.1 Ipomoea purpurea
TGTGATCTGATTACTAATTTGTCTGCGTTCTACACTGATTCCTGTATTTTCATCTTTAACACACAGGTCTTAATTTAATAATAGTAGTGTATCATATGAGAAACTACTAAGTTTTTTGTTTTTATTTGTTTTAATCTTATTTTAATGCTTTTGTTATGCATATACATGTGTGTGGCAAAACACAACCTATATATATGAATTGAAAGAAATTGAATGCAAATCCCGATACGTACGTCTTTTTTATTACATTTTTATTTTATTTATTCCTTCTTTCACTGTACCAGGTTAACGAAAAATGATCTATTGGGAGTTGTTACGATTTGTAAGGATTATGAGGACTTATCAATTCACACATTATATTATGGACATTATAAATCTCAATTTTCTAATCGGAGTATTTCTGAGGTGTCTGCGTCACATAAGATGTAGGATAATTTTTTCATCATTTGAAGAGTAGTCGAAAAAGATATGAAAAGTACAGGATAGCCTTATTATAGTGTCTTGGTGCATAAGCTATATTGTGGTTCATTTGAGCAGGCGTAGTGTCTTCGTCAATGAAGTTCACACTAAGGCCAGGTATTCATAACTGATTCCATTCTTAGACACCTTGGATTGGGTAGATATGTAATCTACTTTACCAGGACGCTTATTACAAGCATAATTTTATCAATATATATTCTTCACGTGTATCCATTAGTAAATATTTTGTATATCTATTCTGTACGATAACCATTTGTGCCGACCGAGCAATGCTCAAAATCTATACATTTTGACAAATGAGTTATAGATATAGAAAAGACAAAGGATGAGACAATAACGTGCTCATCAAGCATAACGTTCCAGAAAGTTTTAAAGAAAGCCTATGACTATAAGAGAGTCTATGATAGTTTGTACCTGGATCAATTGTTACTTATATAGAAGTTCGTTATAATGTTTAGTTCGCGGACGAGTATAGCAAATGGTAGGAAGATGAAGAGATTTGATATGGTTACAGAGAGATGTATATCTATTAAAAAGAAGTAATGAATATGTAAATGTAGTGGTTACAAAAAGTGAGAAGATTGGAGAGTTTAGGGGGTTACAAGTGCAAAAGTTAGGAAAATGAAGTACAAAGTTTAGAGAGGTGGAGAGTTTGTGGGTAAAATTGCAAAGATAACAATGTTTGGGGTAGAGATTAGGAAGGGGGCAAAAGAAGGCAGGCTAGGCACCCAACTACAGTCTACGACACACCATACACCATCATCAAGGCGCGCTTCTCTCAATCTTCTTTTTATTTTGGCCATCTTTAATAAATGACGGATCCACTAATTTTATGATAGATTCGTTATTTTTAACGTTTTGACATAATCCAAACATCAAAAATTATATTTAGTAAAATAATAATTTACTCTAAAGTGTTACTTTTACAAACGCTAAATTTTACAATGTTTACCGTTAACATTTTGAAAAAATTTAAATTTTCTCCAAACCATCCTAATTATAAAAGAAAAAATTAAACTTTTAATTGTGGAGTCTCACCCATCCACTCGAATAGGCAACACATGGCTAATTAAGAAAGGAGCCTTAGAGGCTCCTTAAATAGAAACCTCAATGCTCCATTCCCATTTATTATTATTATTATTATTATTATTATTATTATTATATTATTATTATTATTATTATTATTATTAGGTCATTTTACATGTTAATTGCTAACATAAACAGTCAATTTTACCAAATATTTTTTAACAACAACTAATATAATCCGTTGGTCAAACTCGCTAATACAATCCTCTATCTGATAACTGCTAACACAATATGCTAACCGCTAATTGCCAAACAAGCCCAACTTCTCTTCCTATCAAAGCAATTACCTTGGTAAACTCTATATTATAACCCAAACCTTAGGGAGCTTTGTGAGACCAATGACTTAAATCATAGGCTGCTAACTTGGTAAATTATATATTATCAGGTCAGCAGTGTGACTAACTTGGCTAAGGTTTTTTTCTTTATTCCTTGTTATAGTAATTAAAACAATAAGATAATGTTGTTAATAATATGCCAACTACTATATAGTTTGATGGCACCTTTGTTACATTTCCAAATGGGTGGTCATAGTATTGAATCAGTACACTATTCAAAACTATAAAAGTGCATTGAATAATACTACAATGTGCACCCAATGATATGTAAAAAATGCTATAATCATCTTGAGCACACTTTTACATATCATGAGTGCACTTTTAGAATTATAATGTTGAATGCACTTCTACGTATTATCAGAGCATTTTGTAGTTTGCAAAATACTTTTAACGTTTAATCGTTTCTAATATTTACCAAATTACTACTATAATTTTCTCCTTACTTTAAAGACATTGGTCATTTTAGATCGATGACTAGCACTAGTCTGCATTTTTTACTATAGGTTTTTGTTCTTACATTAACTCAACCATACATAATATTGATGTGTGTATATTAATTTCACATTGAATGTAAGGAGAATGAGTTTTCTTTCTTTTTCTTCTTCTTCTTCTTCTCTTTTTTTCACAATTATTATTATTATTATTATTATATTATTATATTATTATTATTATTATTATTATTATTATTATTATTGTTGGTTGTTGTTGTTGTTTGTTTTGTTGTTGTTGTTGTTGTTGTTTTGTTTTGTTGTTGTTTTGTTGTTGTTGTTATTGTTATTATTATTATATTATTATTATTTATTATTATTATAACAAATAATATTTTCATTTTCAATAAAATGAACCATACAAAAAATGTTAATAATTTTCAGCCAAATAGAAAAAGATAATTTTATGACATCCAGCCAAACATTAAAAAAAAAAAATTAAATTAAATTGTATTTCAAAAAATACGTCATTTTTTGAAAAATATTTTTCAGATTTCTAAATAAACCCTAAATACATATGCCAACTTGAATGTATTTACGTCAGTCAAATACATAAACAAAATACGTCAGTCAAATAGCTACACCCCTCATTCTTCTGCAAGTGGTACGTATCCTATCTTTTTTTCTTTTTTTTTCTTTTTTTTAATATATCATTCGTACTTTAGGTTGCTAACTCGATCGAAACTTTTAAATTTAGAGGGGTCAAAATTCGAATTCTCAAACATGCAAATAAAATAGAATCCATGATGTAATTAGTTTTAGTTAAGTTGCACTTATTATATGGTTATGTTCTTTCTTACAAGTAATAAATTTGAGTTACAATAATCTTTATTATTATCGTAGTTAATTTAAATTTATTATTTTAAGTTTTAAAATTTTAAATTTCTAATTTATAAAATAAAATTCTTAACTTTATAAATGTATAAATAATATAAAGTTAAACAATTATACAAATATGTAATAAAATTAAAATTTAAAAATATAAATTATAATTTATAGGCTTAAAATTTTTAAAACAATTAATTTAATTATTTTAATATATTAAAATAGATTGAGTTGGACTTGTATTTTAAAAATGTGAACTAAACTGACAAGGCCTATATTCTCAACCGTTATATCATGAACCTAGGTCCACATTGCAAAGTGAATCATGTCCAAAAACACAATTTACATATTGTTCACAATTTACATACTGAATGTTCACAATTTGAATTGTGAACATTTAGTATATAAATTGTGAACATTCAATATGTAAATTATGTATTTTTAGTCCCAGGTCCACAGAATAATTTGCCCTATATTCTAATGTGTGCTTGTACAGCACGACCCACATTAGTGGCAAATTATATCGTGCGCCCTGGCCAAAACGACGTTGTTTTATATTTGTTTTTATTTTTTTTTAAAGAAATTCTGTTTCCGTTTCTGTTAAAAAATTACATGTTTCGAATGTACATAATTGTATAGTAGAATACATAATCTCATAACATAATACACATAATCTAACATAATATATAAAATACACATAAACTCTAAAACACTACACATAAATCTTAACATAATACATATAAAATCTTAACATTAAAAAAACAACGTCGTTTTTAGTAGGGGCACGATACATGGTCCATGTGGACCTGGATCTAATTAATTGACATAGCACGGCCTACTTATATCAATACTATGCATGTGGTCTTTCACTATTCTATTTTTTCTTCATAATTGTTATGTTGGTAGTATAATGACTATTTTCTCTTCTTTAAATTATATTCTTGCAGGAGCAAGAGGACACAAATAGGCGATTATAAAATTATGAGTTAAATAATATATTTGTTGTATATTTTAAAATGTTTTAAATAGTATAACAAAAATTTTAAAACGCATGAGAGAGTGATTTGTCATTTTTGAGGTCCTATATTTTAATTGAGTTTCATATATTAGATTTATAATGCATTTTTCATTTAATTAAATAATGGTGTGCTTATGAATGTTATTAATTTGAAATACAAACTTTCTTCTTTCAAAAAAAATATATATTGGACTTATTTGTTGTATCTTGTGATATTTTATCAAGAGAAAAGAGTTAAATAAGCTTCGAACTTTACATAAGAAGTCAATTAGGTCCTTAAACGTTTTGAAGTAGCAATTAATCCCATCAACATTGTATTTTTGGTGTAATGAAATTTAAAAACCAGTTAGTGACCTACTATTACAGGTCACTAGGGTTTCGGACAACATTCTGACCAACTCCGGCGATATTTTCGACAATAAAGTGATCGACAACCGGGGAATCAACGGAGGAGAACTGGAGAAGGCAACTCGTGATGTGAAATAATTCTAAATCGTTTAAATCGGTCGCAAACCATAAAAAATGTATTATTAAAAATCGAAATCAACTACTCATACTTTGTGAAATTGTGTTTTTTTGATTCTTTAAAGAACAAATTGCCACTTTTGGTCCTGTGAGTATGTAGGGTACTGACAATTTGAGTACGTGACTTTCAAAACTCCCAATTTAAACCTTTAATATGCAATTTTTAGCACATTTGATCCTCCGGGCCAAATTGCCGGCCAATTTTGACCGGAAAAAGATTTAATGTTTCGAATTAATTTCATGATGGAGGGAAAAACGTCATTTCACTCTCTTCTTCTTCATTCACCCCTTCTTCCTTCTTCTTCTTCTTCATCCTTGCACTGGAGCACATCCACGCCAATGGAATTCAAAGAGGGAAACTCACCTTATGTAGCAATGCTTGCACATCAACTCCAGCACTGATCAGGGCATAGCAGAGGCCAGCCCGTGAATGGCTAGGGAACGTGGTGAAATCTTGTATACGATTTACAGAGCCCTTACGTACGGCCTGTCACCACTGTTATACCTCCCATCCTGCGGTGGCGCAAACGCCGCGGCTCGAGCATCCCCTCCCGGTGGGTCGAGCGTCTTGGTCGTCCTTCTTCTCCCTCGTCCCGCTGGCCCCCCGTCTGGTTCCATGCCGTCTCGCTTAGTGAATCTCTCCTCCTTTCTCGTTACATCCAGTGGCGGAATTAGATTGAATACCTCTTTTAATGTTCATATCTACATTGCATAAACTAGTCGAAATTAGAAATGAAAATAAAATAATAGCCATTCCCTTAACCATAAGTATAGTTATGCCCTGTTTGTGTTACTGTGTAATATTTTTAATGCCTATAGCATTAATGTTTAATGTTTAATGCCTATAGCAATAATGGTTATCAGTAATTTCATTTTATTTTTTACTATAATTTGGGAATAGGCGAGGGAATGGCAGGATTCCCGTGATCAAATGCTGCATAGAAAGGAGGCCGGATGTAACGGTCCTAATGAGAAGAACTCAGGGGAGCCCCAGGAGGAGAAGAGAAGAGTGCAGTTTTAGCCCCAGGATGAAGAAGAAGAAGAAACGAAGAAGAAGAAGAACGAAGAAGAAGGGTGAATGAAGAAGAAGAGGAGTGAAATGATGTTTTTACCCTCATCAGAAATTAATTCGAAACATTAAATTCTTTTCCGGTCAAAATTGGCCGACAATTTGGCCTGGAGGACCAAATGTGCTAAAAATGTGCATAGGTTAAAGTTTAAATTGTGGAGTTTTGAAAGTCACGTTACTCCAAATTGTTCAGTACCCTAATAACTCACAGGACCAAAAAAGTGCCAATTTTGTTCTTCTTTTAAATCTTCTATACATTTACAATTCAAAGTTGTTTTTTAGTTTACGACTTAATATCTTAAATATTTAATACTAACTATTAACATATTAAATTATTTATATAATTATAATATGTAAAAAAAAGTTAATTAATGAAAAAAAAAAAAAAAAGCACCCGAAGATTAATTGGAAACCCATTTTCCATTAGAAAATCGATGACATCAAATAAGACGGACACCATGGTGGTGGTAGACTACTAGCCTCCAATGAAAATGAAGGTCGTAATCAGCCAAAGATGGCTAAGCTCTTTAATCTTAGTTGGACGCGCTGCCCGTCTTATTTGCTTTTCATCAATTTCTGTATGAAAAATGATTTTTCTATAATAATATAAGTGAAAATTGTAAAAAATGCCTTAAAATAATATGTCAATTATCAATGTCACAACTGAATTATGAGTGGTGTAAATGTTGCCCCCCAATTATTAAAACGGTGCACATATAGCCCTCGCTCGTAATGGACATTGGTTTTCCCCGTTAGTGTGCGACACCGTTAAGTCGGAGTAAATATGTAATTTAGTTGTTTTTTCCCTCCCTCGATTCAAAGTACTAGCGATAGGCAGCGGTGGGGAACCACAAGTCCGTTACGGGGGAGGGACTATAAGTGCACCATTTTGATAATTGAGGGGCAACATTTACACCACTCATAATTCAGGGGTTACATTAATAATTGACATATTATAGATGTATTATACGTTTGGTTAAAATGTATTTATTTATAAATTATAAAATATATTATATTTTTAACTAAAAAGTATTACATGTTAACATGTGCAACATATTCTTACGGCATGTTTAGTTCGCTGGAAAATATTTGATGGGAAATGAAATTCAAATTCCATGGAAAACAAATTACCAAGAAAATAGATTATATTGTTTGGTTGGTGAAAAGAAATTACTAGGAATATTAATTCTCTTTTGTTTGGTTGATTTGAAATTGTGAGAAATTGTGAATATAAAGACCAATCTGCCTTTAACAATAATATATACATGTGTAATTAATAAACTTCTTCATCCCACAAGTCCGCTCGTGCTGCCGCCGGCCCGCTGGTCATCGCGGTTGCGCTAAGTGTGACTAGCCACTGCTTTCATAGACAATTAGAAAGGAAGCTAAAGGCGAGGAGAGCCAAACAATGGAACAATTGAAAAATTCGAAAAAAATTCAAATGAAAAATGCATATTTCAAGAACAAGCAAGTGTACCCGTTGAATTAACACAGATCAGCCATGGAAAAGAGGTACATAGAGCTAATATGAAACACTAGCAGCGAGATTAATTTAGCATGAGCATTGGGACTTCTTCTTCTTCTTCTTTCGCATAATCACATTGATCTCAGACGAGCACGGGTAGCTACATGCAGAACTAGATAAGAACTATTTTTATGGAATAAAAGTATAAAACACAATGAAAAACATACCCTGTGTTTCAGAGGAAACAAGAGAAGCAGAGGAAAATTGAAGAGAAAAATGTTTTTTTTTTCTCTGGATGTAGAACCAGAGTTCCTGGTGGATGTGTGAAGTGTAAGCGAATGTAGCAGCTTCATGAGCTTCATTCCCGGATGTGCAATGAATCCGATGTTTGCAGCGTTGGATCAAATGTTTGCAGAGGGAAATGACCCTTTTAGCCTTTTACTAACGTCTATCTAACTAACTGTTGGTTGTCGGAAGGACCAATGATGGAATAAATTTGATAGTTAAGGATTTATTTTGTCCAAATTAAAAGACGAGGACTAAATTTAAAAAAGAGAAAATTTCAATTTTGGTCATACGACTATAGGGTCTTGTTAATTTCAGTCTCTGACTTTTAAAAATGTCAATTTAGTACCTTAACTATACAATTTTTGTCAATTTTGGCCACTTCCAGCCAAATTACCGATAAAATGTTCGCCAAATATTTTAATTGGTCAAATAATGAAGGTATTTTAGTAATTTTACTTCCTCTTTTTTTCTTCTCGGATCCCATTCAATCTTTCTCTCCATTTCCGGCCATCCTTCCGGTAAGCTTGTGAAACACTTGTGAAAACTCTATCGTCTTCAACTAACCAACGCTTGAACTGTCCCCCAATACCACAACACATACTGTTCTAGAACATAATAGAGAGTAGTGACAATTTTTTGCGACTAAAACAAAACCAAGAAAAGTTTGCATTTACAAAGACCAATCCAATGCTCATTATTATATTACTGTGAAAATGAAGCAAAATAGTGAAATGGGTTGGATCCGACCTGTGTAATTACACCGGCGTGTTCTGTGGTGGGCGCCGGACGAGCCGTTCGGAGGGCCACGGTCGCCGGGACTTGATATCAACCACGCCGATGTCGCCGGAACTCTCCCTCATGAGTTGGGGCTTCTCTACGACATTTTCCCTGTTCCACATCAACTCCAACAGGTTCTGCGGTTACCCTTCCCCAGAGTTTCATGGAATCTGAAACTCCTGTTTGAGCTAGATCTCAGCAACAACCGGTTCGCCGGCAAGTTCCCCTCCCTGGTTCTCCAGTTTCCCAGTCTTAAGTATCTGGACCTCCGGTTCAATGAGATTGAAGGCGGTATCCCGACGAACTGGTTCGACAGGGAATTGGATGCCAATATTGTGAACAATAACAGGTTCTCCTCTGGATGCGGCAATGTGCGTATTGGCAAGAGACGTAGCTATATTCTTTTAGTGTTTCCGATCTGCTCTTGGTGAAGCTTGCCGGAAGGATGGCCGGAAAATGGAGAGAAGGGCTTGAATGGATCGGAGAAGAAAAAAAAGGGAATGAAATGACTAAAATACCCTTATTATGTGATCAATTAAAATTTTCCGGGTGAGATTTGGCCCCAGCAATTTGGCCGGAGTGACCAAAATTGGACAAAAATTGTATAGTTAAAGTACTAAATTGACACTTTTGAAAGTCATGCTGAAATTAACAAGCACCCTATAGTCATATGACCAAAATTTTAAAATTTTCTCATTTAAAAAAATTACAATAGTCGAAGGACCATTACTGGAATTAACTCTAATTTAACTTCCATCCAACCCAAAATCTCCTGTATAGAATCGTAATGCGTGAAAGATAAGTAAATTAGGTTTCCTCGACTTAACAAATATAATAATATATTGTTCATCATGTTTTATATAGGAAATTATATAATATTGAATAGAAACATTTTGAATGAAATTATAATGGTCACTAATTAAATAAAGGAGATCATAAATGATATCAAGCCTATGCTGGATTTTATTAGAGTAAAGGTGGTGGGATGCTCGAACTTGATCAATATAAAACACACAAAATAAAATAAATGTACCAAGAGGCCAATAGATTCAAATAGATTTGAATACCAATTACCAATACCAAGCAAATATGAAAAAAGTTAAAAATAAATGCGTTTACTTTCTTTTAAATATTCTCCGAACAATAATAAGATTATTATTTCTCCACCCCTTTCAGCTATTACAATGTGACACGAAGATTTTTAAATAAAAGGTTAATTTATTTTTTTGTTTAACAGATTTCTCAAGGAAATTAAAAGGAAAAGTTTAAAAATTCAAGGGCCAATTTTTTTCAAATTATATCATAATATGGAAAAAATTAAATCATTATTTATTTGGGGAAAAGCGATAAATAGTTATACTTGTTTAATTTTTAAATAGTCGTATTTTTTTTAAATAAAAGATTAAACATTTTGCTTTAGAGTATTTCTTACGGGGAAATTAAGGTCATTTTTTTTCAAATAAAAATCTTTTTTTTTTTTTTTTTTTGCAAAAATTAATTGTCAGACTTTAATATGACAACATAACCCCTATAGAAACGCTAAAAGAATATGTAGATCTGTAAAGATATTTACATGATTGAATAGATGAAGACAAATATTTTTTAAAGAGAAAAGAGAAAAGTATAATATAAGATGGCGATTACTTAACATATCATAGTGTTCTATCTTCTGCGATTTCTCATTTGTGGGCTGTTACATACTTTTGGAGCTCCATTTCTATAATAGATATTGTGTATTGTAGGTTTGAAAATAGAACCTTTTTTTTTTCTTTCACAAAATTGGTGCCCAAACGGGGCGCTCATTACAGCCCTAATGGAGCTGAAGTTTCCTGGGGATAGAGGGAGAGAGAAACAGATTTTGGATGGGGGGGGAGGGGTGACCAATTAGAGAGAGATAAGAAGAACGGGTAATTTGAGGACAAAGGAAAAACTAACGGTATTTGGTATATGGATGAAAATTTGAGTTTTACCATTAAAATAATTTTGCTCTAATTGGTATTAAAATAATAAACACAATTATTTCTCAATAAGATTCTCATATTAAAATATACATAATATATTTTTAAAAATGTATACTTTTTTTTTAATAGTAACTTTAAAATATTTATAGTCCGTGCTAAAAGAAATACAAGTAATCCAAGTAAAAAAATTCTTCAAAACATTTAATTATATTTAGTTTTTTTTTTCCTATATCTATTACACTCATTTGTTTCAAAATTGTATAGATTTGATGCTCAATACGAACAGAAGAAAAATTGTGCACTAATGGAAGTGGAGAAGTTGTTGAATGCTTGAACAAGCCTGTAAGTGATTATCTTGACCAATGCCAATGCTAGTGGAAAGTTATGAATCACTATTTAGGTAATCAGTTGTTGTACGAAGAATTGACGTATGACAAAGAAGCTTTTAAAGCTATAAGCATGAATCACTATTTTCTAAATTAATTGATGAAAAATTACTCATATACAACAAAGTGGTAGTGGATGTTGAATGTAACCGAAAGGGGTGTAATAGCTGGGATTGACTCATTCTGACCCAAGACTACCGTCTTAAACCCGAGAGGAAGTAATTTCCAATAATGTTGTCATATGCTATGACAATAAACAAGAATCGGGGACAAACTTTTATCTCATGTGGGGACTACTATTAAAGAAACCGGGTGTTTTAAATATGGACAATTGTATGTAGCAGTTCAATGTCATATCACAATGTTATTATTGTTTTGTATATATGTAACCATTTTTTTAAATTTAGAAATGCTTCCAATTTCAAAATTTTGTGTATATAGCAACTATAATAACAAACATAATTACTTTCAATTTCTTAACATAAAATCAATATTTAGAATTTTATGTTTGTGCATTGCACGAGTGAAATATATAGTTTGCATTATAAATCATGGCATCATCAAGTCCAAAAAAATTAATATTTAAAGTCGCGCGCAAATGAATCATTATTCCAAGTCTGCAATTTTTTTTTTTTTTTTCAAGGTGCGTTTATGGCAGACTTTTATATTTATATATATTAGTATATATATTACTATATATATAGTATACTTATATATAGTATACTGATACTATATATACCTATCAGTATAATTAAATAAATAAAAGGGAGCGCTCAGTATGCGAGGGGTCTTACTGTGCGGCGTGCGGCGAAATTCCCAGAATACACCAACATTTGCTTAACAATTATCACCAGACGCGAGTGTAATAGAAAGACAGGGACCACAATGAAATGCCAAAGGGTAAGAAAACATCACAAAGAGTGCGAGCGAAGAGCGAGACTCAAACCCAAAAGGGCGCTGGACGACGGCCAGTATAACTCAGCCAACCCGCAATGCGTGTATTTCCCGCAACAAGTGTATGGTTTTTTCACACTCAGACACTAATGGTGGGTGTGTTTGGTTGATGCCAGGTGCTCTGTTTACTCTGTTTTGCTATTGGTGTATTTTCATACGGATTATGGTAACAATTATAGTTTGGTTAAGAAAAGTAAAATTAGACGTTTGCAAATGCACCGTAATAGAAATCCGGGCCCGCCCACAATAACAACACAACAACACTGCCAAGCACCCTTGAACCTCGCACACAATCAACTAACAAACTAATACAACAAACAACATACACACTGAGGTCAATACAGAAAATAAAACATAATAAGAAGAATAAATACAATATATAATAAAAAAAAGAAATAAAATAAAATAATAAAAAAAAAAATATAATCCATACACATATCAATAAATAATATCACCACAGAACATATAAATATATCTCGAGGAAGAGTACGGAAAAATAACACCAGACATACTAACAAAAATAATATAAAAAATATATAAAACAGAAATAGAGAATATGTTGTTTTTTTTCTTTTTATCATTCAGAAAAATAAAAAGCAAAAATTTGAAGAAATTGAACAATAAAAATAAGTAACTGATATCATTTAATTCAATTGCTTTCATTGACTAAGCGTCTGAATAACTAAAACATCATTTCTCATACTCACAAAACACGAAACAACACAACATAATAGCTAAGTATCCAGTAAGCGCCAGACCATAAAACATGCGTCATCGCAGGTCCACCAATTACAGGTAGTGGAACAGCAGCGCACACTGAGTGTGTAGAAAGGACGCACAACAAGCAAAATCGACCAAATCGTTACACAAGAAAACTCAACAGTATAATGGCGTAATGGCATCACACAAAAACACGAAACCATTAGATAAATGCATAAACACACAACAGAACACGTAATTGGAAAACGCACAACTTAGGAACAGCATAAATTGTGGGGAGTATGAAATTCATTTTATTGTTTGTGTGTAGTGTGATTTTGTGCTGGCATATTTCATTAACTAATGTAATGGTCAACGTATAATTACTAAACACAACTAATTGGTGCAGAATGTAATTACACCAATACACCTAAAATGTAGTCAGCCGCAGCGAACTACCGCAACATTAAAAATACATGTCCGCGATTTTCGAAGGGACCCAGACAAGCGCACAACCTCAGTATAATAAATAAAACATAAAAGGTACAAGAAAACAAAAGCGTAACGAAGGGTAGGTAATATTGATGTGTGTGTGATGAGTAAGGAAAAAAAAAATAGTATTAACATAAGAAAAGTATAAGTGAGTGAAAGTAAAAATAATAATAAATAATATTATATGTGTAACAGGTCTAGAATAATAAATTAAATAGATTAACTGAAATAAAAAAATCTACTAGAAAACCTAAACCGTCAGTAGCCATAAAGCGGAACGCGTGTTGAATACATTCCCACGTCATTAAGTTGAAATACTTGTTGTGTTATCTCTTGATACGATAAGGACCTGAACTAACATTAGCCGTTTTTGTCACAGTACTGATCAAGAAACCCATACTAATACAGATGTAATGGTATTTACTAGAGGTAGTATTGATAACCATAAACATTTAGAGTGCGATAATATAAATGAACAAAAATAAATATCAATGACCGAGAATTTATCCCAAATTAAAATCAACAGGACTAATTAACATATAGCAACAACGCTCTACGTTGAATTAATCAAATTTCATAGTTATTACAGTTCAACCAAACATTTATTTTACATAAAGCCTAAACCTCAACTATGCAAAACATTTCAATTTTAAAGGCGCAAACAGAGCACTAAAACTATATATATATGATATACATACTATAATAAATAATATATTACCTACTACACAAAAATAATAATAACCAAAATCAACATAATACACAGAAAATCACCAATGTATAATAAACATATACACGTACTCTATATAGATTTATGAATCCGTGCACACAACCCCTAGTCACAGCCGAGTCCAGTGGCCACACATTCACTCTGATCGTTGATATACCTGATTTCATTTCACGCTCATCAGCTGGTGTGTAATTAACGATCCACTCACTCAAAAACACTGACTATACTATTAGGGCCCACAAGGATAAGAGCATGATAAATTTTACATATTATACATGCATGTATTATTCTTTCCGTATTAAAATCTGCATTCAGCACCGTAATTGTGCTTTACCTTATTAGCAATAGTGGTTTACTTTGGAGTCATACGCCCATCTCGCATTCTGCATCGAGGAAGCATCACCACGATGGAATTGAAATCTCTTCATTTTCCATTCAACTCATCAGCCGCAAACTCTTGCTCCTTCTCCTCTA
>VALG01005239.1:3626-18319 GCA_009835305.1 Ipomoea purpurea
TTATTTTGTATATTCACCGCCGACTTCTCATCGCGACTCGGGGATTGGAACACACTAGCGTGCATCTCGTCTCATCGTCAAGCCCGTGCTCTCTCCGGTGATTGAGGCGATAGGGGATGGGATGGCTCGGTCCAGTGACGGTCGCCGTTCGGAGAGGGGTAGGTCCGGGTATCCATTCTCACCGGACACTCCGCCCTCAACTGGAACGCACAGAATCGCGGAGGGGTCCCGGTCGGTCAAGCATCGGTCCGGCCGCCGTGATTCGCTCTCGACGGCTCGTGGTGTTTTCTACAGGGATGCGTCCGGGATAGCCCCCGGTGGGCTCAGCGAGGTTAGTTCCCGTTCCCATGCTCTGTAGTTATATTCCGCGGGTATGCTCTGGGGCTGTAATCTTGTATCGCCTGAGGTCTCGGGTTAGGCTTTGGGGGTGTGCTTCGGGTGAATTCGTATATGTTCTTATGTGTTGATGCTCTTATGTGTTGAGAACGTTTGTAGTAAAGTGTGATAGAATTGAAATTTTGACAATGTTAAATTGATTATATTGCTGGGTATGTGTAGGAAAAAAAATTGTATTTTTATCAAATAATTTTTTTTTTTTTAAAAAGATAACAATCTACGTGCATTCCTGGGTAGGAACGGAGCAGATTGTCCAGACATTTTTTTTTTTTTTAAAAACAATGTACGTTTGTTCCTGTCTAGGAACGGATCTGGTCCTTTTCAAACAGAGCACAGATTGATCTACCAATCTGGGTCTGTAATATGGGCGTCTGTTGTACAACAGACGCAAAATGTTCTTTACAACATATACGACTATTTTTGTATTAATGTCACCTCTTAACAAGAGAAACATTATTCTCATTTGATCTATTTTTCTAATATATGTGATGGATACTTATGCTCCATAGTGATGTTATAAGGTTAATAATAATTGTGTGATTTAGTCCGAAGTATCATGATTTAAAGAGTGATTAATTATAAATGGAACTAGTGGCTTACCCAAGGGCAAAACTATGATTATGTATAGAGGTAATGAATCTCATCATTGACCTAAACATGATGTATATTTTCAATGGTGTTGAGGTGAGTTCAAAATATTGCCTTCTCTTCTCCAGACTTGTGAGACCTTATTTCTGACTGCTACATAAGTCGATACATATATTACTGACCCAACTACAAAATATTGATTATTTTCACATTGAAATATTAAAGAAATATTATGGTGAGTTATTAAGGTGATGTGCATTATATAAGTTTTTAGAAGTACTGAGCCTAATTATCTTGTATGAACAATAAATATTGACTTGATATCCTGTGAGATATATTTTCTCTGCATGTCAATGTAATTTGACAGGCTGTGGGTTAAAGCATTTTAGTATTACTGCGAAAAGTAAGTTTTTTCCTCCTGGTTGCAATTAGTATTGCGTGAAATCAATATTTAGGTTATTAATTATTTAGGAAGTGATAGTGTAGATTGATTGATTAATAGACTATTAAGCAGTTTGCTAGTACTCATTAGGTTAACACGGATATAGAAAGGTATCATAGGTTGGCTGTGTCCTCTGTCTACTTCTAAAGCGGTATGGACTGTGGTAGGGCAAATCTGTTGTGTCTGTTTGTGTGCTAGAGTTGACGTTGTACAAAATCAAGCCAGATAAGTACTTCTTCAGGTTGATATCTACTGCGCTGTGTACTGACTTTTCTTTAAAAGGTATATTCTGTCGTTGGTCTTTGGTAAGTGGGGTGTTATGTCTCTATCGTTGCCACGTGCATCAGTCATTTGCTCTGTCAACTGCGGTTGTCTTGATGATTCGAATCCCAAGAATCGTTTTCGCCTACCTCACCCATACGATTTGTCTATTAATAGAACATCTTACAAATTAATGTAGATTAACCATTCTGGCGATGCTAGTATTGTTTCTCGTGTTATATGGGTAATTATAATTTGTGCCCTATTTTTTAGTTTAACCGGGTTCAGGGTAATCCTTCCAGAATTACCACTCTAGAAAGACAGAATTGTTGATACAATTGCCTCGAATAGGTTGGTTGGGAAATTTAAGACTTACATCGTAGCGCATAGTTGTGACCTTTAGCCGTATTTGCTTGTTCAGTGCTCGCTTTTTATGCTTGTAGTTTCTGATACTGCACAAGCAGGCTGAAGCTTGTCGCTGGTTAGGTCTCCGAGGACAAATTGTCTGCTGAAATCTATG
Source organism: Ipomoea purpurea (assembly GCA_009835305.1). NCBI lineage: Eukaryota > Viridiplantae > Streptophyta > Magnoliopsida > Solanales > Convolvulaceae > Ipomoea > Ipomoea purpurea. Next base: position 5,834 of record VALG01005239.1, read on the forward strand.
AATCAAATCTCTGTTTATTAGAGAAGCTCATGGAGGGCAACTCTTTCTATGAGATATCTATAACTCTATTTCCTTTGGATGTCTTTATGGTGGGTGAGAGTAATGAGGTTGAATTATGCGGTTGCCAAACTTACACTTCCCTAGATCTATTCTATATGTTTGATTCTATCTTAAATTCACTGCTGCCTTGGGTATGATTTTTGTCCTCCTGGAATAGGTGGGTATGAAAGGATCAACTTTAGGCATGTTGCTTCAGAATCCTTTCTTTAGTCATAGCTCTCTCATACAAAATTTTCCGCACTTTAGTGGATCTTATTAGTATCAGTCCCTACGTCTTGATTAAGCTTACTATCTCTGACCCTTCAACATATATGGAATAATAGAATGTTGGCTTGAGGTCCGTGGCTCAGGACTGGCTGGACATCTACGTAATGGCGCAGCATCGGCCAACACCAACACAGGCGCTAAGGCCAAAGTCAACGCATGCTACATCGAACCTAACTGCTGCGAGGTAATACACACACCACCGGAATAAATTGGGTCTTCGTCTTATAAGCTTTTGAGGTAAGTGGAAAGCATTGATTCTAAAACACAACTTAGATGATTCTCGTATCTATATGATGGTGTTCGATTTAACTTCAAGCGGTGGAATGATGAAAGACAATAATACTTTGGTGCCATTTCAGGCCCATATCTGATTTATTCCTTTTCTTTCAAAACTATTCCTCAAAATATGCAGTTGACCACTCATAATGTTAAGTTTAGGATTAGATATAAATCCAAGTGTTAAACTGATTCAAGTAGATTAAAGTAGCAGGGATGATTGTGTAGTAGTGTGTAGTGATGATCGTGTGTGTGGGTGTGTGTCGTGTGTGGTAATATAATATATAATTTGGAATAATTAGACTGTATTTAAGTTAACGCAAATCCAATTTAATAAAGCTTTATATTCCTTCCTATATAATATATCTGTCCCTTTTATAAAGATTAAAGGCATGAGAAAATTAAAATAGGTAATTACATTCCTAAAAACCAATGGTGAATAAGATAAAAATGATTAATGATTTCAAATAGTATTACTACTTATCTGAAGATTATCTCTGTAAACTTTGGAGATTCGTTTATATCGATTTTAACGATTGAGTCCAACTATATTGATATGAATAATAAAATAGATTATTATTTCTCAAATGTTTATCCTTTTCAATTATGTGTTAATATATATCCAAAAATTGAACAAAAAAAAAAAAAAAAAAAAATAAGATTAACTATAATCATATATTTATTTCAATTGCATCATACTCATCGCCAAATATTGGAGTAATAATTCAAGCATATCTCTAAGTTTAAATAAGGGATTATGGATATTACTTTCTAATAATACATTATATATATAATGTGAATTCTGAGTTAATATTGCCATGGCTTATAATAAGATGCTAGGATGCAATCTAACACAAATAATAAGTATTATAATAAAATAAATACATTAGCTAATGAATCAATTAATTGACGTTCGTTCTCTAATCTTGGCAAATGTATTGACCAATTTTGTCTAATATTTCATGTCTGAAAGTAAACTAACTTTTGTGTAAAAATTTTTTGAGATAAGCAGAAGGAATGGTGTACTGTTGCACAGATAGCATGAAAGTTAAGCATCAGTGGAGATAGACAAATACAGGTAATTTCTATTGAATAATCAGACTGTGGAGAATAGATTATTTGAGTTTGAGATTTTTTCTGAGAGTTCTATGATACTGAGTTTACATAATATTGTATATGTTCTCTTTTTTGAAATGAGTGATATTGATTAAGTAGATAGACTGTTTCGATGTAGAGATATGTGAGGTCTTAGTTCGTGAAGAAAGGGAGTTCGTGTTACGGAATAGCAGTGGTGAGAAAGTTACAGGTCTGGTTGATTTGTTCCTTTCATAAGAAGTCCACTGGTTTTATGGATTTCGTTGATTACATCAGTCCCATTTATGCAAGATTTTCCTGGTAATTGATAATTACAACTATTGGTCAATTTTTTCTTCCTCTCAATTTCTATATTTTAGTTTATAGCATATATTATATACTCTTGATTTTCTTTTAACTCTTATTAAAATTTAATATTTAATTTTATATTTTTTTCCTAACATGTAGCTCGCTAGACATATAGGTGATAATTTCGTCTTTAATTTTAGGTAATTTTATTTGTTATGAAATCATAGATCCTTATATAGTGGTTCTTTATTCATCAAAGAACATAGTATTTACTTTATTCGGATGTGAACTAATTTAATAGAGAACATAAAGGGGATAAATGAATTCCATTTAGTTATAATGTGTATTGGTGGTGTGTTATCTCAATATATAAATTTTTCTTTACTTTCAATTTCATCATGTGATTTATATGCTTCGGCATTTCACATTAGGTCCCTTTTAGAGGATAGTTATCTTTATTCAAGAAAAATTCAATTTAGTGTTGTATGGCAGTTTGATCTTAAATTTTTTGAATTCAATATAAGAGATATATTAATTTATTTATTAGGTTTATTATTTTGTCTTTTATATTTATTTATATCAATATATTGTATATTTATATATTTTACATTTCCAATTATTTAATCATGATTATATATTATTCACTACATTTGTTCTATTATATTTTTTTTGTGCACTACTTTTTTTTTTTCGTAATTACAATATGTATTGAGTTTTGATTACTAGTAGTTAATTGTATGTTATGTTATTGTGTTTGTTATTATTGTCATGGTGTTGTTTTCTTTATTAATACCATGTATATATAATTCAATAATAATTTATAGAATTAATTTATAAACCTAATCATATACGTTACAATATTAATAAGCCACTGAAGTATTTAGGTTAAGCAATTATATACCATTCTCGATTATCAATAACCCATCATATAGGGATCCGTTTCTTGAAACAGGAAGATATTGAGACATCCATTACCTTATGCTATTAACAGTTTGTTAACTTACTTGCGTTTTTTTTTATGCTGACTATATTAGTGTCAATTGTTTTTATTTTATTGACATTTTTCGTTGGTAATATATTATCAATCATCTACATAGTATGTATCACGCTTTTTAAAGTAATTAATTAATCGATAAAAATCCAAACTTAAGTTCTTGTCTGTCTAGTCCTAATGGTATTATTGTATTTACTTTAGTATATTTGTTTCATTAAGAGCAAGATCTAGTCGAAGAGTTTAATAAGTTTATCCTATTTCTAATTTGACATATAGTGTCAAATTGTCAGTACACAGACACCCTCTTTCCAGGAGCCTATACCTGTCGGTCTATCAATGAGATAACAGTTAGGGATCGTGGTACTATTGGACTTCCAGTTGGAGAGATTAATGAGGACTATCTCGCGCCTCAGTGGAAACCATAACAGCGTGGTTCGTGGGTACTTGGATCTTACTTCTGGTTATTCAGTAAGAGATTAGGAGAAGTATTAGGATGCGAACAAGGCATATCTGACAATCTTGTGTAAATCTGGAAACGAAGGATTCATATGTAGCATTTTAAGGTTTCAAAAAAAAATTATATTATTTTAAATATGATACTATCCAGTGGATAATATTAATAAAACACTAAATGAAATGTTTTAATTTAGCCTTAAAGAATGTTTTTAGGTCTAATCAGTCATTATTATCTGGATTTACCTTGTAATAATATTATTATTTGTGTTCTTTTTTTCAGGTTTGATCTGATCTTATTATGCTTTCTTTTTTTTTTCCTGTTTCAATATTGGTCTTATTTTAGAGGGTTTATTTTTTTTTTTGGAGAGATTTGCTGAATTGGGCTTTTTCATTGGTGCTTTTATCTTAAGTATAGTCAGTCTTGACTTACTGCTTTGTTCTACTATTATTCTTACCTTTCGTAACACTTATTTGAGGATTCGTGTCGCAAAATGCGGGGCTTACCCCTCTCTAGGAGGACTACCAGCAAACAAATCATTTAATTTAATTGTAGAACTACACATCTGGGCAAGTGCCTACTCCTGGTCTTATTGATAAGTCACAGCAGTTAATAGGTCGGCTTTATGCGTTGTCGGTTCGTTAGTATATTTAGCGAATTGATTTGTCAGTGTCGATTAATTTATATTATTCTAATTTCGTTGTGATACTAGATCGATTTATTTGTTTAATGAATAATAGCATGGTATTATTGTTTAACACAGTAGAAAATGACTAATTTTAGAGGGTATTGACATTGAAAATATTTGATTTTAATTTTTAATAATCATATAAAATATATTCTAGTGTTAGATTGGTATATATATAATTAAAATGTTAAAAATTGTAAGTTAAAAAACTCAATATACTGACACTATACAAGCTACATCTACACAACAAGCAATAAATCCAAAGGGAGTTAACCTGATTAATAAATATGTTTAATTGCTCTTTTTTTTCCGGGTTCATAATGATAATCATTGTGGTGTTATTTGTATTGTTAGAGTTTATATTGCTTTTTATTTCCATTAAAAATATATTGAATCTAGTGGTTATTTAATGTAATATCTTTTAAATAAAAAATAAAAATATAATTACAATCTTATTTATAATCTGATCTTGGAGGAGATTTATTTTTAGATTACAAAAAGTATATTCAATCAACTACATAATTGTGTTGGTTGGATAATCTTTTTCGCTAAGGTTCCTTGTTTTGGATCGGTAACGTATGCTTTAATAATTTAGTTATTATAAAGTAATTAATTTGTTTTTTATATTTATAAATTTTATTGCTACTAATTATCTGATGTTTATATGTGCTTATGTCATCTATGATTTCGTTTATATTTGATTTCAGCTGTAGTAGATTATATTCCATTTGATCTTGTCTTGACATATTATGAGTTTTAAATACTTATTTATTAAAAAATCATTGAGCATCTATTGAGCCATCACTGTATAATGTATCAGTATTAAAAACTTAGTTACAATTATAAAGTTATACTGAAATTTTTTACACCGTCTTTTCATAAAAAAAATTAATAAGCAGAATAGCTAAGATGTGGACCTATAGTTGGTATTATCTATTACAGAAAATCTTGGGCTATAGTGTCGATTTTGCATGCACGTAGGGTAAGTGACACAATGACGAGTACGCTACTGCGATTCCCCTCTGGGGCTCTCCATGTCTCTTCTCTCTCTTCTCTCTCTCTTGATAGTTCTCCAGTTTCTCTTCTCATTCATTTGGTGTCAACTCATATTTGTATTCTATCAATTGAATACTGGCTGAAATACAATTTATTTTTCTATTTTCTGGCAGAAGTTCGTGTTTGTTTGTTATGTTTTTTGCTGTTCTTAGGAGCATTGGGAAATGAGCACCATTCCTTGATCATGCTATCTTCGATAGAGTACAATTTAATTTGTCTTATTTACCTTCTACATAAAATGTTCAGTAATAGCTACTTTCAGAGCGGAATTATTTATTTAGATATCAATAAATAAAATGGTGGCTCTGATGATTAGTGTTCCAGATTTTACTTGAGCCAGAATGAGTGAATTGATCTTGCATTATTGTTTCATATATGCGTAGATATGAGTTTCTTTTTTATTTTTTTTTTTTTATTTAGATTGTCATTGCTCTAGCTATCTTATTAATGCCTACCATTTGTTATGAATGTTGGGAATAGTTGTGCAGTATTAGCTTCTGAATGTGACAGTATATTATCCTATATAATAACTTTCTTTTGTTGGTTCATAATGTGATGAAGTAATTGGTCCGCAGACGATCCTGATGATATGAATATGGGACTGATGAATGGTTTATTTGGGATAAGTCTCCAATTTATGGGCTGATATGTATATCGTGGCTATATATTGAATTTACATTGGTTAGTAAAGGTATATTTCGCTAGTTTTTGGCATTTTGGATTTTGGTTTTGGTAACTACTTTCATAATTTAGAAGGATGAATAATAAATTTAGAGATAAATATGAGTTTATCTTGTTATGTTGTTATTATCATTCAATATAGGTGTTTAGGACTTCATAATATCGTATGTGTTAATTCTTGCATATGGTACTGTTCTAATTGTTAGCATGATTTTCCTTTTAGATAGAGTTAGTATCATTTTGAGAAATCCTTGAAATCAATATATTTTCCCTATTTGCACCGTATTTTGTATATTTCTATGGTTAACTTTTGTAATTGGATACCATTATTTTTCCTTCTTCTCTTTTGCTGTTATATATATCTTTTTGGAAAGGACATGGGATTATAGGATATTATAGATTGAATAGCTTTTTAATTAGATTGGCTTACTAAAACAGTTCTTAATTAGTTCACAATTATTTGGTACACTGTTTGTTCTTTTTCATTCTCCTGTCTCTTTAATTTCCTGAATCAGTTTAGCACTTGGATTTATCTAATCCTAAAACTAACATTATTGTTGGTCAACTGCAGTGAGGATGATGTTGAAGAAAGATGAAGAATGGGGATTGCTGAAATTGCACCAAAAGTATTATTTTGTTCTTCCATCTCTTCTCACGCGCTGAAGGTAAATTCGAAGCAACCATTCATAGATCTTATCTCTTATTTGTGTGTTAGGTGCATTAGCTTCCACTTTACGCCAAAAGCTATAGCTAGACGCAACTTTATTTCCTTATACCGCACATATTTTCGAGACACTGGGTGGTGGACTTGGCCCTTTACTGGCCTCCGATCCGCCAACAATCCCCAGCCATCCCACCACGGGACACTTTCCAGATGCAATTCATTCTATTTTTCCATTATATTTGTGTGGTGTCAGAGATGGAATGCTTAAGCAATGCGGGGACTGGTCCTAATGAAGATCCAACTAAAGTTGGCGGAAAAGTTTTGATGAGAGAGGCTTTTGACGTAAAGAAAGGTTCTGAAGCAACATCCTCAAAGGTTGATCCTTTTCATATCCCACCTATTCCAGTGGATGACAAAAATCATTCCCAAGGCCAGTGGCATGGATTTATTAGGAAAATTAAGAAAGGGCAGGGAATGAGCCTGCATACATTCCACCCTGCATACCTTCTCTACCCACCATGAAGAAGGCTCCAAAGAAAAGAATTAGGAAGAGTTTGCCCTCCCTGCCTCCTCAAATAGATGGAGATCTAGTATCAAATTGCTTCGAGACTAATTGGACAAGTTTCAGCCTTGCTGAGCTACAGAAAATGACTGACAACTTTAGCTCTGGTACGTACGCTACAAAATCTTTAATTTCCACCACTTGTCAGAATATATTTTCTTCTTAATTATTTTGATTTATCTTAACTGGGTACTAAAAAAAATGAAAAAATCTATATACATACGTGGTGCTGAAATATTATATTAATTCATTTTAGAGAATGTGATTGGGGAGGGAGGTTATTCTGAAGTGTACAAGGGAAATTTGGAAGATGGGCGGCTAGTGGCAGTTAAGAGACTGGATAAGGGGAAGTCCAGAGGAGATAACGGCAGACTACTTATCTGAGCTTGGAATTTTGGTACACGTCAACCATCCCAATATTGCTGGTGTTATCGGCTTATGGAGTTGAAGGGGGAATGCACCTTGTCCTACCGTTGTCTCCTAATGGGAGCTTAGCAACTTTGCTTAATGGTCTGTCTATAATCTAATCATCCATCTTATCACTTTCCTAAATTAATTAAAACCAATATGATTTCCGCAACTTTAATTTGCAGACCAAGTGAAAAACTACTTTGGCAGTCAAGGTACAATATTGCTTTAGGTACTGCATCAGGCCTGTCATATCTTCATGAGGCATGTCAGAGAAGAATTATCCACAGGGATAATCAAGGCTGCTAATATTTTGTTGTCACAAGAATTTGAGGCTCAGGTATCTCTAAAACTTATAATGCACATCACCTTATAAACTCGACATATATTCTCTCTTATATTTTCAATGTGAGAATGATCAAGTTTTGAGTTGGGTGCAGATATCTGACTTTGGGCTAGCAAAATGGCTCCCTGAGCAATGGAGTCACCTCACTGTATCTCAGTTTGAAGGCACATTTGGGTTGGTGGCCTCAACACTTTTTTGTCTTTATCTATTTATTTAAACGTACTCCTCTTAATTAAATTTGATCGTCATGTCAGATACCTCCCTCCCGAGCTCTTCATGCATGGAATAGTTGATGAAAAAACTGATGTCTATGCTTATGGGGTGCTGTTGTTAGAGATAATTACGGGCCGCCAAGCTTTGGACCAATCACATAATAGTGTAGTTATGTGGGTATGTTACTGCCACGTACACTTTTTCTCCTATTCAACTTGCATTGCTAGATTAAAATGTAATTAAGAACACCCCACCCCGTCCCTCCCTGCAGGCTAAACCTTTTCTGCTCCAGAGAAATATCGCTGAGCTGGCTGATCCAAGCTCTTCATGGAGTGTATGACTTAGAACAGATGATTGCATGGCTTTGACTGCTTCTTTGTGTATACAACAGTCTGCTGCAGACCGACCTACGATGAGCCAGGCATGTATTCCATCTAAAACCTCACTTATATATTCATGAAAGATAGGCCATTTAGTATCATGAAAACAAACAACGTAACGTAACCATTTTCTGATCATATATAGTACAAATTAAATGCATCTGATAAATTAAAGATTGTTTAATGTGGTTATTATTATGATTATGATTAGGATTAAATTTAATAATTCAGTTTCAGTATGTTTGGTATATATAGATTATAGATTACAGAATACTGATTATGCAATGCATTTCAGTTTATTAAGTAACTTGGATTTTACTATAAATTTGAGTCCATATATAATCAAAATCCACTGTCATAAAAATGGGCAGTTATGGTGTTGATCTTGATCTGAGTCAGTGATGCAGGTTGTGAAAATGCTAACAGGCGAAGAGGACGTGTTGCAGATCACTGCAAAATTTCATAAGCGAATGGATGAATTCAACGAACAACTACTTGACACGCAATCAAGTTCATCCGATGGATCTTAGACTGTAAGTGACACGAACCAAGTAGAAAAGAATGTTTGGAATTGACTCCTTTCTGTGGCAGCAACTGAGGATGTTTTACTGAGAGAACTCTTGGATTTCGAAACGTACGTTTTTCAGTTCTGGACTTCATTTAAGCATTATACAACTATCTGAAATTCACAGTATGAAGGTTCAAACATGTAGATATTCATTACAGTGGCGTTGAGCTGCTTAATTGCATTCATTTTGAGGTTTACTTTTATTGATAGAAGAGATGAAATGCTAAACTCCCTTTGTATAGTGTTAAGGTAGTTTAGTTTCAGGCTTTCTGTGAACACTCTTTCAAGGTTTTCAATGATTAATTTTCCAACATTCCATTTTTACTGTTATTATTTGTTGAGATTAATCAAGAACAAAAAAAACAAATAATAATGGCAAAAATTAAAGAAAACAAGATTTAGGTGGTTCGACGGTGTGCCTATGTGCACGAGAGTGAAACTATTCTTTTATTAATTGTGATAGTGATCCCACACCTAGAAATACAATTAATGTATTTATAAGTATCTACCATTGTACTATAGGCCCAACCCAATCTCCTCTATTCCTTATATGAGACAAATTTTTATTTTTTTTATATGAGACAAACTCAACAAAATCTCCGCCTGAGCTAATATTTTCTTTAGAAGAAAAGACATCTCCATATATTCATGGGTCGGGTGTTTCCATATGTTAGAACGTTTGTTATCTATGCCATAAGCATAATTAGAATCCACATATCCCATGAGTACAAGCTCACTCGGTAGACTCTCAAATACAATACCATGCCCCATAGTCCCTTAAGTACCAAAGAATCCACTTAACTGCCTCCCAATGTTGCTTCTTAGGTTTAGACACGTACTTACTAACTTGGCTAACAACAAGAACCAAATCAAGCCGAGTACAAACCGTTGCATACATTAAGTAGCCAACTACACTAGCATAAAGGAACCATGCATTATTGTTACAGGAAGGTGGATGAGTGCCCTTAAGTGCCCATTAAAAGCTATTTAAATCCTCCACTCCTATATAAGAAGGAGTTGGGCAGTAGAGATTTACACACAACAAGAAAGTATCATTTTTGCCTCAAAACTCTCTGCTTCTACTCCTTTCTTAAGCCTACCGTGCCCATAACCTTGCTCATGTTTGCCGGATTCCTTGTTTGGGTGCTCAAACATTGAATCGTAGCAAGTTTCCTGAGAAGCCTAGGCCACAACACTCCTAGTACTTTTGGGAGGTGACAAATAAAGGGTTTTAAGGAAAGAGTGATCACTTGACTCTGCTAAAACCCAACACAAACACTAGCCAAATTCTCCATCTTTCCTTCCATTCTTTTCCAGGAAAATAATAATCTTATTTATTGGATTATTATTTTTTCACCAACGGATATCCAACACCAGTTACCATCGAAAGATAAAGGGGCCAAACAGAAACTGATTACAGTTTTACACTCTTACAGTACGTTTGGTTCACAGACTGAATTTGGAGGGAATAACAATGCTTTTCTAAAGGGAATGAAATAGGTAACAAATAGAATAAGAATTGCATTCTATTCTTTGATTCGCTGAAGGAACAAACTGTTAGTAATTGTATTCCAGTGTTTGGTTGGTTAAAGAAATAGAAATGGAATAGGTTTTAAAAACATAAATACTCTATTCAAAATAATAATAATAATATAATAATCATAATCTAATAATAGTATAGTAGTAGTAGTAGTAATAATAATAATAATAAAAATATTATGATATACTGAATGAATGAATATATAATATATATTAATAATATATATATATATATATATATATATATATATATATATTAGTTTTTGTGTGTGAGAGAGAGAATAACAACAACAACAACAACAACAATAATAATAATAAATAATAATATATAATAATTATTATTATTATTATATATTATTATTATTATTCAATATTATAATAAAAATACATATTTTATTTATATTTGTTTCCCCACTTATTTGACATAGGTGAGAGAAGTGAGAAATAAAGCCTTGAGGCTCTTATAAAAGGAGCTTCAAGACTCCATAATTTCAATTGCAATGCCCATTTGTTGGGCAAGCTGAGGCAATTTATATCCTGCACCAGGGCGCGCATTGCATTGTGCGCCCAGATGCAAAATGACGTCGTTTCTGATTTTTTAATTTTTTTTTGAAATTCCGCTACCCGTTGTTTGCGGTTAATTTTCTTTAAAAAAAAATTCATGTTAAAAAATGTATATAATTTTATACTAGAATACACATAATTATATACTTGAATGTACACAATTTTATAACAAAATACATATACTATTTTTTAAAAAAGATAATACATATAATCTAACCTAATACATAATATACATAAATTTTTAACATAATAAACATCAACTCTTAACATATACACATAAATTTCTTGTTTCAGATGTACATAATTGTATAAAAAAGATGTCCATGATTGTATAAAAAATGTACATAATTTTATAAACAAATACACATTAATCGTGGGCAAATGTTGCAAAAATGTGTGGTGGTGGTGGTCTATATAAATTGTTCATTCAAGATTATATATAATTTATGTGGTATTCAGTATATAAAATTATATTACATTTTTTAACATGATATTTTTTTTTAATAGAATTATACGCAATACAACGGGTAGGGATTCAATAAAAAAATTAAATCAGACGACGTTCATTTTTGATTACTGGGACGCACATGCAATAATGCGCGCCCTGGTGTCAGGATATAATTTGCCCTCGCTTGCAACAAATGGCATTTAGCAATTGATAAATATGGAGTCTGAGCTCTTTTATAAGAGCTCAAGGCTTTATTTCTATTCTCTCACCTATGTCAATAATTGGGAAACATAATTATAAATAAATTATATATTTTTATTATAATATTGAATATAATAATAAATAATAATTAAATTAATAATATAATATAATTATTTTAATTATTATTATTATCTATTGATTAATTATTGTTGTTGTTGTTTTGTTGTTATTTCTTTCCTCTCTCACACAAAACTAATATATAATATAATATAAATTATAATATAATATAATATATAATTAATATATTAATAATATATATATATTATATATATGAATTATTTATAAATATATATTATATTAATATATATGAATAAAATATAATTAATTAAATTATATATCATTTAATATATTCATTCTTCTATAAATAGCATATTAATATTAATATAAAATCATTAATATATTTATATATTAAATTATATATATTTAACTTATACTCAGTTTATTTTTATTGGTATTCTATTGATATGTATTATATAATTAATTAATTCCCATATATGTATATTTGAAATAGATAAGAGTCTAATTATATTTTAAGAACCTATCCCTTTTCATGAATATTCTACTTATCACCAACTGAAAAACACTGGGTTAATTAGATCTAATTACTAGAACTGTTATTCCCATAACATACATTGTTAACCATTCCACACAGAGGGATTAGTCGACTCCAAAAA
>VALG01005244.1:0-13371 GCA_009835305.1 Ipomoea purpurea
AGACTGTATGGTCTCGTGTTAGGTATCTCATTGTGTTGATTGAATCCTTCCAAAGGATTTTAATCAAGTGGCTTGGACACCCTTAGATACTAACGTACAACTAGCCAACAATCACAAAGATGTACTTTTCACGGAGAATACATTCAGATTATTGGTAGTTTAATTGTATCAAATGGGTTGTACTAGGCGGATATTGCCTTTGCGGTTAACGAACTCGGTAGACATACGAGTAGCCCTAGTGTTGCGCACTAGAAGGCAATAGAAGTTATGAGATACTTAAGGTATGCTCGTGACTTTGGACTGCACAACGTGGGATATCTAGCCGTACTTGGAAAGTTAGCACGTATATCAAAGAACGCTAAGTCCATCAAAGGCTACGTCTTTACGTAGCCAGTGCAGTCAGTTTGACGGAAATCCTCGAAATGAATTTGTGATAACTAAGATCCGACGGGATCAAAGCTGAAGAGCTTACACTCGTTGTCGGGCGAGCGATGATAGGCCGAATGGCTATGCCATTATTTTCGAGAATGTTCCTAGTGGGTGAACTCGTACCTCCAAATTTGTGTGCATTGCATAGCAAGCCCAAAATTGGTTAAGTACAGAGTAGAATGTGGAATGGTAAGTCTAGACTATAAGTCGTAGCATAATACCATTAAACAATTTCTCACAACGTGGCGGTATTCCCTATGGACTATCGTGATGTCAAAAGATAACTAGCGCCGCTAACTCGCTTAACCCGTATGGTAAGCAATGATGCGTTGTGGAGAAGTGGAAACGAGGATTGGGTCTAAACCCTTGGACTAAAAGTTCTATATTGATACCCAACTTAGCTGGCACCTAGGTTCAATGGAAACTAAATTATGGAACGAAGCAGTCACTGTGGGAGTCTTCGGACTCCCTACCACCCTCGTTAGAAACAGTGGAACTCCCGTTGCAAAGTTAGCATGTAATGCTTTTTTTTCTGAATGATCTCGTAATGTCGCGTTGACATACCGTGAGTATGCGGGATACTCGAGAAAGAATCACCTATGCTGAGAGAGAAGTGAGGGCTTCAAAGGAGAATTGATGGGCACAATTCTTCACAAACTACTTGCAGAACCAGGACGGGTGACCCACGGACCAAAATGGGCACACCATGAGAACAGAGCATGGTTGTTGAGGTTCCTGTGTGAGATTATGTCATCGTTACTACACAAACGCGCCAGTCGGTTCAAAGACATCGCGTATCTTACCGTACACCAGTAGAGGATAAACATATCTGTTACCAAGGGAAGTTCAAAAGTATAGTGATCCATACCTATCCTATGCAGGCGATCGACCGTTAAACACAGTTGTTTCCAGATTTCTAAAATACCCTGAAAAAACAATTTTCATTCATGTGGGGATTGTTGGAAAAAAGCCATTAAAATGATATTTGAGTGATTATTTTGTGGTACAAATATATGTGGGATCACTTCAGATTTGGTGGTTGAGTCGGGTCAAGGTGGAAATTCGGGTTTTCGTAGTTTTAGACGAAGAATTTGATATATCATGTACGCCTCAAAATGATGTATAGGTGAATGAGAAATTGATTCCCAAAGTGAACCTATTTTGAGAGGAGCAAAATCTTAAGATAGTTGCAAATTAAATTAGTAATTTGTCTCGTACCGAAATGTACAAGATTTAAGCTTGATAGCTAATAAAGATTAGCTGTGGATGGTGCATCACGAAGAATAAGCTTAATATGATTTTTTTTTTTTGAAAGGAAAAGATGAATTTCATTGAAACATCAATAGGAATGAATCGGCTGGTGGCACCGTAAACCACGAACCTAATCAAGACAAAGAATCAGAACCCCGTGCTAAGGACGTGAGCTTATATGATTCGCTTACTATTTGACATGGCAACACGAAGGTTCCAATGCTGAAGCAAGCACACGGCACTGCTTTACAATCAAAACCAACATAGGAAAGTGAAATTACATGAATTAAGCCGAACAAAATTTAAGCAAATCAAGATTCCAAGAATAACATTATTAAAACCATTAGTCTCAACCATTTTGAGGCTTACCTTCACCGCATTGTTTCTGCCATGAAAGGGTCATCTTGGCAATTTAACCTCGCACACAAGCACCACGAACCTACCCTCTTCGTCTCGTACCACCGCGCAAACCCGCTCCATCAGCAAAAAATTGGCTGCATCAACATTACAATTTAGAAATTTACCGGCGGGGACTCCAACCAGTGTATGATTAGACACGGAGGAGATTGTCGTGGATGTGTTTCCCCCATGCACGTACAGTCTGCAACCAAAGAGCAAGTTAGATGAATGGATCAGACTGCATGATGTTAAGGACGGATATTGTCTCTCCACACGGCTTCATACGTTTGAATGCCAAATAGCCCACAGTCGTGCTGCCACCTTGATCCTCTCTGCGATTGAAATGTAACAACAGCAACATTCATAAAATAATACAAGTTCACAGCTCCGTCTAGACCACTACCCACCCCACAACGGGCTAATTGCCTGGCACTCGCAGAAGAGATGTTCGATGGTTTCATACTCATATGCGCAAAAAGGGCAGCCTCCTCCCGCATAAAACATGTTTGGAATTCAAATTTTCTCGAACAGGCAACACCTTCCTCAAAAATCTCCAAAGGAAATTTTTTACCTTAGGAGGCACTGGCAGTTTCCATAACAACTTCCATTCTGTGAACTCAAGATGCGATTCCGGGGTTTTCCCTATTGCCATCAAGGAGCGATAGCCATGGCTCGCAGTTGTACCTTCCGTTGATATCGCCTTCCAATACCACTCATCTTCATAATCCACCGAAACGGGAGTTGCAAGGATTCTAGGGATGTCTTGCGCAACGAAGATGTCTTGTAGCACCTCAATATCCCATTCACCATTGGCTGTGAGTAAACCAGATACCGGCGCGTCCTTAATTCCTCCAAAATCGGCGTATTCAGCGTCGGATTGGATTTGTCCAACAGCCAAGGAGCACCCCACACCTTTGTGTTTCGACCATTACCAATACGCTTGCCATTCTTCCCGAAGAACACTTTTTGCAGCTAAAATTGACCTCCATAGATAGCTCGGGTTGTTGCCCAACTCCGCCTCCAAGAAATCAGAGTGGGGGTAGTACCGAGCCTTTATGACTTTGGTAACCAGAGATCCCGGGCAGGTCATCAGACGCCATCCCTGCTTAGCTAGAAGGGCTAAATTAAACTCATGAATTCTCTTGAAACCCATTCCACCATTCTGCTTGGGAGTACATAGACGAGACCAGCTAAGCCAAGAAATTCCTCTACCAGTTGTGCCATTGTTCTCCCACCAAAAGCTGTTCATAAGTCTCTCTAAACTTTCACATATGCTCAAAGGAAGCAAATAAGCCGACATAGTAAAGATTGGTAGGGCTTGGCCAATGCTCTTGAGCAGTATCTCTTTTCCTGCTTTAGAAATGAATTTATTTCGCCATGAACTTAAACGGTCTCTCAACTTTTGCTCAACAAAACTAAGAGTAACCTTTTTGTTACGGCCCAAGAAAGAAGGGAGTCCCAAATATTTACCCAGATCATTTGTTTGGCGCACATCAAGATACTCAGCAATAAAATCCCGCATGTTGGTGTGTACTGGCACTAAACATGATATTAGATTTATCAAAATTAATTCTCTGCACGGATGCTACGCAATGGAAAGCTTAAAAATAGTTGAAATGGAATTGGGAACGAAAGTTATGCAAAGACTTTTGCAGGGACGAAAGTTGGTACAAGTAATTAAGCTTTGATTGCTTAATTAGTGGAGTGTGATTTGAAGTTTCATGCTGTACAAATTGAAAGCTCAATTAGGAGCTTTGGTTTATGTAAGCACGAAACTTTGGTTTGGTGCTCTCCTTTCGTGAGTACTTTCGTGCTAAGCACGAGTCAATGCAATATGCATTAATTCGTGCCGCACCGTTTCGGTACTTTGCGGACTATTCGGGTGTTGGTTTTCGGTCCAATTCGTTAACCTTTTGGGTTTGTACGGACTTCTCGGTCACTCAGATATTTGAAACGGGTCGCTACCCATCGGTACGATTAATCGGATATTAAATTCGTGACCGTTGATATTATTCGGATAATAAGTACGAGCCGTTTCAAACGTTATAATTCAATTTATAAATTGAATTTATGTTGGTTAATGTGTCATAATAATGCTATTAAGTACAACCCCCTATATAAGAGTGTAGTGGGAGTAGGAGGTTTTTATACAACACAGCGAGATACAACGTGAAGGGAAGAACACGAGAGGACACAACACACAAAGATAAGCACTTTTCCTTCTCTAAAACTCTGCTCCTACTCATCTCTTACTAACTGTGTTGCCCGTGCTCTTGTTCGCCGCGTTCGTTCGTTTGGGTGCTCAAACGTCGAACCGTTGTACGTTTTATCCTGGGAAACCTAGGCCACAACGCTCCTAGCACTTTTGGGAGGTGACAAATAAGGTTTTAAGGAAAGACATGCACTTTGCCTAACTCGTACATTTCTTTCTTCCTTCTCCTTCTTTCTTGTTATGGATTATGCTTTTAAGCAAAAATCCGTTCTTTCTTGTTAATTTGGAATTATAATCTAAGGATTATATTTTCTTTTTGGTTGATATATATTGGTATATATGTAGATATACATGTATATATGACCGTTGTGTCCGTCTTATAATATTTGTGTGTATATATATATTTCGGAGATATATATCCAATAATATTTTATATTATTTCGTGTGTATATATATAAATATTATTTTACGGATATTAAATCGATTGTTGTTCATTATCACCAACATAAGTAGCAATTTTGTAGTACAAATATAATATATGTGGGGTTCATTCTTGGTTTAGATCGGGTCAAAGTGGATCGAGTTATTCGTAGTGATACCAAGAGATTGATATATTGTATGCTCAAAATGGATAATGGGCGAATAAAAAATTTATTCTCACAGTAGACTCATTGAATTGAAAAATGAAGGTGTAAAAGGTTAAATAGCCTTTTCCCACATTGGAAAAACAAGGGGATTTGAACCACTATAAGAGCCTTTTAGAGACATATTGAATTGTATATCATAGAGGTCTCTTGCATGTAGGGGGTGTGTGTGGCAAATTGGTTGAGCGAATTGTTGACACCTCTCGTAACTTTACCGGTACCATCATTTGGAGTAGTTATCTCTTGAAACTACTCACGCTTTGAACCATTTGAGCCATACTTCGGAGTTATCGTTCTGGACATTAATACCTTTCGAAAGGTACCATTTGGAGTAGTTATCTCTTGAACTACTCACGCTTCAAACCATTCAAGCCACAATTCGGAGTATCGTTCTAGACAGTAATACCTTTCGAAAGGTACCAGAGCTACACTTTGGAGTATCGTTCTGGACATTAATACCTTCTGAAAGTAGTTATCTCTCGAACTACTCACGCTTCGAACCATTCGAGCCACACTTTGGAGTAGTTATCTCTCGAACTACTCACGCTTCGAACCATTCGAGCCACACTTTGGAGTACCGTTGAGTAGTTATCTCACCATTCTGGGCATTACTTATGATGTTACAGAATTAATTGTGAATTAATTCCAATTTTAAATTTTAGAATTAATTTCTAGATTAACATAGCCTTGATTGAGCATGTGAGTTTAGACATGCACACACTGAATTATTAGCATTCTTCCTCTCGAAACTCTGCTCTTCCTCCTCATTTCTGTGTTCTAAACTTTGTTTTTTCCCATTCGGCGGATTCTTTTGTTTGAGTGCTCAAACATAGAATCATAACTTGTTTTATCTTGAGAAAGTGTGGGTATTACACGATTCAAGCTAACCTTACCCTTTCTCCTTTTGTTTTTGCACAGACATTGTAACTATGGTGGAGCAAAAGCTTGACAAGCCATGATGCTATAAAGTTGGAAGCACCGGTGGCTAAGGCGGCACCGACGAAGGGGGGGAAACAAAAGGCGTTTTCTGGTCCCCCTGAACCGGAGCATACCACTATCCCCTCTCCGCTCATCCTCTTCTTCTTGATTATAAATCTCATATATATCTAGTAGCTCGGTCAACTTATATATTCACGCCACATCGTGGTACAATTTTTATTTTTTTTGTCAGACCACGAGGTGTCCTAAGCAGGCCTTAACTGTAGGAGCACATTTAAGCTCGTATCATACTCAGACTAATCCCGTTCCCACAGGATCGGTCCAATTAAGTGCAAAGGTGCTGGCCATATTGGTTTTTCACATCATGATAAAAAATTTTAATTGACTAGTGAAGTTTGAACCATTTTTATGTGGTTAATTATTCATAAATTTGTAACTTGTACCCCTTCATAATATGTCAATTATCAATGTCACTCTTTAATTATTAATAATGTAAGTGTTGTCCCTCAATTATCAAAACGAGATATATATTGCCCTTTCGCCCCGTAGTGTAAATGTTGTCCTTTATTTTCCTTCCGTACGATATGGGAGGGACAATGCATGTAATGTTTTAAAATTTGAAGGGCAACATTTACTCCACTAATAATTCAGGAGTGACCTTGTTAATTAACATATTATGGAAGGAATAAATTACAAATTTCCCTTAAGAAAATAGAGGGCCCTTTTCCGATAAGACAATTCCAACGTGAGCCCTAAAATAAAAGTTCACAATAAGACACTTGAAAGCCTAGATTAAATTGCTTTATAAGTTCACAAATTTGTCTTTTGTTATAAGTTACGTAGTTATGTAGTACTCAACTGCTTTTGGTGACTTTATACATTCATGTGGATGGCATGGCACGGCATAGATTGCTTTAAAATCTTCAATGTTCAAAGTAGATACGTTTCAAAAACAACGCTCCATATATTAAGTTGTTTAGAAACGTGAAAAATGAATTATTTTCTAGATGTTTCAGTGTTTGAGTATTTAAAGAAAAAGAAATCAAAGGAAAATATTCATTCTGGTCAACGAAAAAAATTCAATTTGAAAAAATTATCTTCTTAATTTTTTTAGTCGGAATACATTTTCCGGATTCCTTGTTTCCATTTCTCTTTTCATTCTCTTCTTTTTTAAGTTAGTTTCAAGATTATTATTATTATTATTATTGAAATTGTCCGTGACTCTTGAATGCAAGATATTAACTTAATAAGTTTCTACTTGATTTTAACTTAGAGATTACCGTACCAATTAATTAAATCACTTATCGGAAGTAAATAAAAAAAAAAAAAGCAAGAAATTAAAATCAGGTACACAAGAATTAATCACGCAGTTCAAAACACTTCTCCTACGTCTGCGGGGCAACCCACACCTTCCTAATTCACTAGATGTTCACCAAAATTTACAAGGAGTTAATACACATGACTAATAGCCACTACCACCTTCAAAACATCTTTCACAGAATTAAAGGTGTGCATGCCATTTTTGACTTCACCAGTTGATGCGCGCTGAACCAGGTCCAGACGCATTGTTCCAGTAGAGTTCACACGTCTAACCATTATAGAAACCAGATTTATAGTAGTAAGATATTTGGAAATTTCTTCTCAATATAATAGCATGTGAATCCGTGTCAATGAATGAGGTATGAAATATAAAGTGTCTTTTTCCACTTCAATATTGATAGTGTAATCGGTAACTTCAATTAGGAAATCTCTTTCCTTTCATAGCAACCCATCTTTCAACAACTTCACCATATTCAAGCAACTATTATTTTATCTTGAAGAATTAATCTCACCCACATAATAATTATACTTCCCTTGATATTAGCATCCACCCTTCTGACTTGTTAATTCCTTTTCTTGAGAATATAATAAACCACAATCACATAAAAAGATTAACATCTTTTAATCAATTCTCCCAACTTAATAATACCATAAACTTAATAGCATAGGGATATTTGATAGGAGATGGTCCAAGTGTATTTGCCTAAATAAAATTATAATTTATTTTTACAAAAAATTAGCAATATTCAGGGTGTATTAAACTATACACTTAAAATCTCCCCCTTTAACAATTTATTTGACAAACACTAATGCAAATATACTTTGGGCAATAATTGATAAGAAAAAGCTTTTATTATTAAATAACCTTAGTATATGTGCTTAACAACAATTCCTATAAATTAGAATTAAATAATTACCATTAAGACTATGTGGTCTAATGGTACTCGGGTTGGACTTCAATTTGGAAGATTGTGAGTTCAGAATGTAACATCATCAATATCATCATCAGTGTCGCCACATCACCACATATTATTATTATTATTATTATTATTATAACAAATAATATTCTCATTTTCTTGAAATGAACAAACATAAAAATGTAATTTGTTAAGTTTGAGCCAAACAGAAAAAGATTGATTTTTTGATGTTCAACCAAACACTAAAAAATTAAAATATTTTCTGAAAAATGAGTCGTTTTCTGGAGTTTTCTGACGTTCAGCCAAACACCAGAAAATTAAAATATTTTTTAGAAAATGAGTCATTTTCTGAAAATTATTTTTTGAGAAACATTTTTCAAGTTTCCAAACGCAGCCTTAATTAATTGCATTGACATGAAATGTAATTAAATTAATACTTCATCGTTACTATAATGAAATTAGTGTGTGGAAAATAAAACTAAAAAACAGAACTCATACAAAGATAGTGAACTAAAAAAATGGTAACAATTTATTTTTTTTCAAAAATAAAAACAAAACGACGTTATTTAATTTGCTTCAAGATTCATGTAGCTATATGGACTATGGTCCATAGAAAGATTTGTCAATGTGTATCTAGAATAGATTGCTGCAACATTCTCTTCATGCTTTAATAAAAAGCCCAAGAACACAAACACACTTCTGCTTCCTCTGCATATTCTTTATCTAAAAACCCAAGTCTCATCTACTACTTCTCGACAAAGGATTTCGTTTAAACATAATTGAAGCTGTTGAAGATGTTACAACTACCTTTTTCACGGAGGTGGTTTTTTGCATATGATCCAAAAACATTCAAGGTGTATTTGGTTCAAATATTGAAATCGAAATGGTAATGGAAATCATATATTTGGTAATCGTAATAAGCTTAAGTACAAGGCCGCACCCGCTGGAAATTATGAAATTTCGACCACCTGGGAGTGATCTTAAATCAAGTTAAAAGTAAAAAGTGGTCAAAATAGCAATAAAAAGGTTTTTTCCGGATACAAAAAATGGTCGGAACAAGGCTTTCGACTTGATTTAACTCATGTGATCGGAAATTCCATAATTTCAATAGGAGAGTCACTTTGTTTGATAATAAATATGAATGAAATCAAAATAAATAAATAATAAAATAATAAAATTAAAATAATAAAAAATGGTTACCTAGAACTAAATAATCAAATTAATTTTGAGCCAAGTAAATGGGCATATACTCTGTTAATAAATTCATATAGAGTGCCCAAAACAAGTCATGAACTGTATTGTTTAAAAAAAAAAAAAAATTAGTCATCAACTGTATTCTACTAAGGGTGAGTCTCCTGCTTATTCGTAAAATATGTAGGAATTAAGATGGAATGTAATATTTATGTTAAAAAATGAAATATTAATCACTTTTAAATTAAAATGTAATATTTATATTCTGAACAATTACTTATTGTGAGAAAAATGTAATATTAATTATTGATAAATTGATTGACTGTTGATACTTATATATAGAAAAAAAAAATTCTTTTTTTTTTTAGGTACTATTGACCCTGTTACATGTAATAATAATATATACTTTCTCACAATAAGTAACTTTTCAACGTTTGTAGTGGCACAGAAGCTAGTGAGCTAGCCTAAGGAAAGAATTCCATTGAGAGAGTATAAACCGCATTTTTTCTATCCCACCAGGTTGAGAAAATAGAAGAGTGGTGAGCAACCAAATAAATTCCTTGAGCACTTCAAGAAACTGCACATCAACCTCCATTTTGGTTAGACGTTGGCACAAAAGCTTAAGTATGTTAAATCCTTGAAAGATTTGCTAGCCAACAAAAGAAAGCTAGAGGAACTATCTCTAGTGACATTGAATGAGGAATGCTCTACAATTCTACTCAATAAGATTCCAAAGAGACTGAAAGACCCAGGGAGTTTTACTTTACCTTGATGCGTTATTGGTGACTTGCATGCGGAAAGGGTTTAGTTGATTTAGGATGCTAGTATTAATTGAGAGTTAATTCCAACGGAGGTTCTTTGTCTTTTGTCGGGCGAATTTCTAAATTTAGTCTCATATTATTGTTTTTATCATTTAACACCCTAAACTATCATATTTTGAACACTTTTGGTCCTTCCAATGAATTTTCGAGTGAAACTTTATTTTAGCCAAGGGTATTTTCGTCTCTTCAATTTTTTATTTATTTTCCCAATGAGTTAATTAAAGAGGAGATAACTTAGCTTTGGTGTCATTTCTAAATTTAGTCCCAGACAATCGTTTTTATCCCTATACCACCCCGAACTATCATATTGGACACTTTTGGTCGCTTCTGAAGAACTTTTTTGTAGTGAAACCGTTATTTTTTTGAAAAGGATCATTTTCGCGATGACAAAGAAGAAATTTCTTTCTTTTTTTCGCTTTTTTTTTTTTTTTTTTTTTTTTACTCTACAGGCTATAGTAGATTATTCACATAATCATGGAATAAAACAATAGCAGTTAGACTGAAGCCGACCGGGTGACGACATCCTGAGCTTTCCAACTGCATTGCAAAATGATTATCCCGCAGCCGTAGGTCCTCACGTACTCGGTAATCGCTATTGACGAAGGAAGATTTAGGGCCGATTTAAAAGAGATGAAGACAAGAGCCGGGTGAAGGAGATGGTACAATTCACGAACGGAAGAGACGAAAATCAGGAAAAAAAAACTGGGCGCAAAAAAAAAAATTGAAAAAAAATGTCATTGCCTAAATTAGGATTTCACCAGAAAAAGTCACCGTAAGGACCATAAAGTGTCCAAATATGATAGTCTGAGTTGTTAAATGACAAAAATGATTGTTCTATGACTAAATTTGAAAATTGTCACCAAAAGACCAAGCTGACCTCCATTGAAATTAACTCATTGAGAAAATAATAAAAATTTTGAAGACACGAAAATACCTTTGCCTAAAAATAGGATTTCATCTGAAAATTCATCGAAATAAAGGACCAAAAGTGTCTAAAATATGAAGTCTAGGGTGTTAAATGACAAAACCATAGTCTGTGACTAAATTTGAAATTACCACTAAAGACAAGGGACCTCTGTTGGACTTAACTCTTAATATGATGTCTTATTCTTTATTTTGCAAGCTTGTGATAGGGGAACCTAAACCAATTCATATGAGCATACAATTAGTTGATAAATCTGTCAAGCGTCCTAGAGGAATTATTGAGAATGTGTTGGTAAAGTTATATAAATTTATTTTCCTATTGATTTTGTTATATTAGATATGCATAAATACTATGACCCTCTGATTTTAGGAGAATCCTTTTTGGCCACTGTGAGAGCCAATATAGACATTTGTGATGGTAAATTAACTCTCAAGATTGTGAATGATGATGATGATGTATGACATTTTGATGTTTATGTTAATTATATTTATTCTCTTTCACTTGCTCATGTATACTAAATAATAGAATTGAAATTCTCAGTAATTCTTTCATGCAAAATTATTATACTGTAAATTTAAAATAAGTGACTTAGCATAACAAATGTTGCCCACCCACTATAACACAAATTGTGGGCGCGTGCATAGGTGAGGATGCATGTGCTTCTAAAAATTTTTTTTTTTTTTTTTTTGTTTTTTTTTTTTTTTTTTTTTTTTTGAATAACAATATCTAGATATAGTAGCATATTTGGGCATTGTGCACAATGAATATTTTCTTCCACATACTTTAATATAGGAACATGTATGGTTGTGAGGCAAGGGCAAGAAATATTGTATGGTATGGCTCTAATAGAAAAGTAGATATAATCTTGACAATAAGGCGATGTAAGTGGAATTTTTAGCTAACATAAGAATTTAAGACACATTTCAGTACTACATTACAAAATACTATTCCACATAGACTAAACAGTTAAAACATGCATCTCTCAATGGAACCACGTGAGTGAGAAAAAGCTCAACAATTAGAAGCTTAGAAAGTTTTTTCTTTTAAACTTTCAAATAGTATCCTTAAGGCTCACATCAAAAGAAGTGTAGTCGATCCCCAAGCTTTTTGCTTTTCTTGGGATACTTGGTAGGTTGCTACTGCAGGTAAGTCATCTTTATATCTGTGATTAGAAAATAAATTTTTTAAAATGTATATTTCCATAATTATTTTTTTTTTCTAAGAACATTCACATAATTTAACAATAATGTCTTTAGCTGAAAATCTTACTTGTCAGGAAATGGGAAGAGAAAGGGAAAAGCCGGCTTGCAATGTTCAAAATTTGGGAAGAGTGGATTGTTATCCCAACCAAACAGTATCTTCCACTAGCAGAAGGTAACTCAAATGCTTGGATATGTGCATTTGCAACATCTCTAACATCAACAAGAGGATAGATTCCAGTAGGCTTGCTTCCTTACTATGTGACATAACATTCATCAATTTTATAATAATGGAAAAAATTCATCAAAATTTAACATTAATTTAATTCAACTTATATTACGATGAAATATATATACCTTCTTTTACGAGATCTAGAATGACTTCGCTTGATGAATTAAGAGTGGGTTGCAGAAGAGGGCCAATAACAAAAGCGGGGTGTAAAGAAACCAAGTCAATCCCATTCTCAACTGCATACTTCCATCCAGCTTCCTCTGCAAGGACTTTAGACAAAACATACCATTTCTAAAAAAAAAAAAAAAAAAATCTCGTGAAGGACTTAGACAAGACATGCCATACATAAATTAGAACAAATTGAAGTGTTTTGCTTATAATCAGGTTGTCTGGATCTCTCATCAACTATATATATGCATTACCTTTGTTTCTTCTGCAAATTCTTTATCTGCATACCAAGTCTCATTAACTAAAAATCAGTTGGATTTTTAGGATTTTGTTTGTACATAACAGAAGCCGTTGAGGACGTCACCACTACTCTTTTCACAGAAGGTGTTCTCACACATGATCCAAGACATAGAGTGTCCCTTTACTGCAGGATCCACTAGTTCTTCCTGAAATGTATATGATTTAGAAAAAATAAAAATAAAAGGGGCGGTATTAACATAAGAAAAAAAAGGGTTGACCTTAGTTGCTGATGATGATAAAACTACAGGTGATGCTGTGTGAAAACACCTTCACATCCATTAATTGCATCATCAAAAGAGTTTTCCTTAAGTAAGTCGGCTTCAAACAAATTCAATCTTTCCTTGGCACCATCTAATGCAAGAAGATGTGACACCTTACTTGGATCCTCTACAATAATTTAATAATACAAAACCATTTATATAGA